>JANHAO010000991.1:0-35664 GCA_026873985.1 Saraca asoca
AACCATTCAGAATTATTAGTTATGGAATGGCTAAAAGACACCATAATGACTTAGAAAACACTAAGAGGCACAAGACTAATTAAGCTTCCAAATTAATGTATGAAAATTACTTGAAAATTAGAGAAAATCTGCTGCTCTTTTATTCTTCTCGAGCTCCCAAATCTGGCCCGTTTATTTTAATCCATTTTTACACACAAGTAGAGATACCTAAGTCAGCCCAACTTAAGCATTCTTGGCCCTTGCTCGGGTTATTGGCCCATGAATAGGTTCAGCCTTTTGTTGGTCTTCTTGGACAGCTCCCTTTATTACATCATATATGTTGGTTAATGATCAAATGACATGTTGGTTGATAATTAAAAGATACGATGATTTATGATTAAGAGACATATTGGTTCATACTTTAAAGATAAATTGATGCATGTGTTATTTATAAATATGATTCAAATAGTTATACAAAGAATATGTGAATTGGTTCATAATTTAAAGATAAATTGATGCATGTGTTATTTATAAATATGATTCAAACAGTTATACAAAGAATATGTGAATGACTTGAAAGCATTATAAGGAATTTATCTTCTTTCATTCTTTTATTGTATCATTTAGAAGAATTTTTTGAAGGAGATGTTATGAGATTATTAGTTGTTCAATCTCTATAGTGCTTAAATAAATTTTAGGATAGATTATACAAAGTCTCCTTCAGCTTTGTAACACCATTACAAAAAATTATACGATTTCTGAAAGAATTTTTCATTCAAAAAATAGATCAATAATATGAAAAGATTGTTAATTATCGATGACAATAATCTATAAAAAATATTAAAAATTTTTTTTTTTGGATATTTGTTGTACATTAAAATCCATCAGAAAAGGGCACAAATTTAAAACAAAAATTGTTCACTATTTTTGACAGATTTTAATGTACGATAGATTTATGATGGAAAAATTCATCAAAAATTTCAAAATATTTTAAATTGCCAAACATGCTATTAGTCATTTATTTTCATTTATTTCTGCTTCTTATGCCACATATGAACTCTTTCTTACTTTCCTAACTTGATTCTTACACTTTTAACGTATTTTTCACAAATATAAATCAATTAAATTGTTTTAACTATTTTGTTTTATATTTGTACTGATTGTTTTTGTTTAATTATTATATGTTTAATGGGTTAATCAGTTTATCTTATTTTGCTCTCTATAGTTTTGGACTTTAGATTTTGTACTAGTTTTTTGTCACTTTTCTTGTTTGGATATTGAGATTAATACATATTTTTAATTATTAGTTTATTAATTATTCACAATTTTTCATATTGTTCTAGTTAACTTTCAATTATTAGTTGCATTTTATTATATGCTTGAATTAGGATTGCCTAATTATAATTGGTGAATTATTTTTAGGAATTATATACATTTTGAATTAGATTCTATAGGATTAAGTAGTTAGATGACATACTTAATACTATTGTTGAATTACTTTAGGAATAACATATATTTTTAATTAAAGCATATTTTTATTTAGAAATTATATATATTTTGATTTAGTTAATTTTGAAATTAGTATCTGTCTTGTAGATATTAATTACTAATTTCGTAAATAGATTTAGTTATTATTTATTATATGCCGAGTAAGAGAAAATATAATAATGAAACTATTTAAGGAATATGAAAATTTTGTAAATATTTTCTCCTATATATTTCTATTAGTAATTTTCTCACTTTTAATTAACTTTAATAAATAGAATATGAAAATTTCAAAACATCGTAGGTGGATGTATGATAGACTTGTTTCGGGATGTAGTGGATATAAGACAAATTTTTGTTAATAGGGTGGAAGAATTTGTCAATTTTGCAAAAACTCAGCCAATTTGTTTACGTGATAGTTAGATAAGTTGTCAATACTCCAAATATAAATATAGAAAATTTTTACCTCCTAATGAAGTTAATGTTGATTTGTTTCAATTTAGTATGAAAAGCTATGACTGTTATAATTTCATAGAAAAATTACTTCTTATTGCCTTTTTTGGACTCTTAGATCCCATATGGAGTGCCTTAACTGAGTTGAGTTAATTCTTTAGGGAATTGTGCTCAACTATCCTATAAGAAAAGGAATGGCTCTAAATGGGACAAAATATTCCCCTAATAAAATGCAAGATTGAATGGATTTTCCCACCAGGTTTTTTTGAGTCAATGGAACATTTGTCCATTCATTTGCCATTCAAAGCAAGGGGTAGACAGCCTTGTGCAATATCAATAGATGTATCTATTTATGAGATTTCTTAATAAGTTGAACAAGAAAGTCAATAGTAGAGTTAGACCCGAAGGATGTATATATTAAGCTTATTTGACTGAGGGAATAGCTTAGTTTTGTCAATACTATTTTGACCTTAATATGCAATGCTAAAGCACTTGAGTTGATAGGAGTGATGATTGGGGTGCGATGCAGCCTTGGAGTCTATTTTTTCCATCTTCAATCTTCTAGGACACTATATTGGGTTTTGCCAATAGCAATATTTGGATGACAAAGAATTGAAATTACCCACAAATCTTGTGCTTTTAAACTATAAAGAAGTGGAGCCATTTAAATAGTAATTATTTGTGTAGTTATTTTAATAAATCATCCCATATCTTTAACTTTGATTTAATCAATTTTAGAATACTAATTTCTTAAATTATTATTCCTATAGTATGTTTGTTCATTGGTTGAAGGCTATGTCTCTAGTGATGCAAGATGAAGACATTGAAGCAATGATCAGTGCTTAGTTCACTTCGTATTTTCACTCTTTTGTAAGTATAACTAATAATTACTTATCCTATGTGACATTGTTTACAGATGTATGATGAAATTTTGATATGAAATTGTGCTATTCTCAAGTTCACAATCCCTCAAATAGTGTGGTCAATCAATATCTATTGAATCAAGCTTGGGATTCTCTAAGGGTAGCCAAAACTTTTCTAATGTATTTTGTTAATAGGTATAAGTTCCACACACACCACTAGAGTCAAGGGAAAAAATAATTAACATTGGAATAAATTTGAAGGACACAGGGAATGTCACAATAGGGGAAGATGACTTATATGAAATTCTTAAAGAAATTGTACAACTTTAGTATCCATTGTTGCCAATTAAAAGAGTGATACTTTTCCATTATGAGTGGTTGATATCATGTTAGGCTATGATATGAGAGTGTAATCCTAATATGGCATAGTTAAAATCAAACATACAAGGCAATATGCTAAGTATGATCTCTTTATCATTGCACAATCAGTAACACAAGTGCATTATACACTATACCCACAAACAAAGAGAGATAAGCAAGGTTGGTGGGTTGCTATAAAGACTAGGCCTTTTAGAATGGTTAAGAATAAATACACAGTAGAACATGTTTACCTAGATAATCATATCTCATATGCACCTCAATCGATTCTAACATATGATTCAATTGTTAGCTTCCATAATGAAGATGGTTGATACAAGAAGGTGAATGGGTTAATAGATATAGAATAAGAGGATGATGTCGATGAAAATGAAGAAAAGGATGAAGATGATGAAAAAAAGATTTAGAGGAGGAATCCGATGAATGACACCACCATTCGATGTGTGACATGTTAATTTGTTGCTTGTATATATGAGTGCTAAATTACTTTATTCATATTTCAATTTATGTTATTTTCTAATTATGTCATGTGTGAATATTTGCGGATGACAGGCTGCAAAGTTATTGGATGATGAGGTAGAGGAAAATGATCACAAGGATGGGGTTCCCCCCACGATTCTCTTGGTAACAATTTGCTTATGATTGCTGGCCAGAGGCCGTTCAGTTATTTGTCCTCCTGGCTACACTTTCATGCTCACATTGTGACTTAGATGGAGCCACTTGCATAGGCATCAATGTAGATATAGTCGTAGCAGCAGCAGCAGCAAGACCCATCCCAAAAGATAGCTAGGATACTTTCACAAATGGATCCTTTATCTTCAGGAATGGCACATGCCTCTAGACAGCCTCCACTCTTTGGGGTACTAGTACTTAGTCTTGGGGAGACCCTTATGCTATACAAGACAGGGTATGTATTCTTAATTATAAACTTATGAACTTTTTTTTTTTCATTTCTTAACTATGCTTATTTTTATTAGTTAATCAGATTTTTTCTGATCCATGGTCTAGTAGGCACCACACACTATATTATTATGAGTAAGTATAAAGGTGTACGACCTATATGAAAGAGTATTTAGGAGCCAAACCATAGGATGCTATATACGGAGATTGAGGTAAAATTTTAATACTTTGTTTATAATTTAAATTTCTTTTTTTAAAATTGTTCCCTAATTATTTGATGCTTTCCTTATTTTTAAATTGTAGAAGTTTTGAAAATGGAGCCCTTCTTATGAGAAGGATATGTGGAAGAACTTCAACCATAAGGGTTCCAACAAAATGAAAGATATGACAGATGAGGTGGAAAAGAAGATGCCCGTTTAACTCAGTTGGATCAAGAACAAAGAGTGGGAAGGCCTTCTCAAGAATTGGGAGGGCCCTGAATTCCAGTCCAAATCTAAGCAAAATAACAAAAACATGGTCTTAGATATAGCTGGACAGGGTTTCTCCATGCACACTGGCAAATCCATCCATGTATTAGAGAAATGGATGCATATGGTAACATTATTTTAACATTTACATTGTAATAGTTATGTTCATACCACAATCTATATTGTGCATGAAAATTTTCATGTTTTGAAAATACATGAGACTGGGTTCAAGCTGCCCGTGGATAGCTTGTTCCATTGCATCCACACTCAAAAGAATGGCTAGTAGCTCTTGCCTCGAACTACATAGCCCAATGTAAGCAGCTTCTTTTAACTTGCATTTTTGTTATTAATGTAATGTATATTTAGCAGTAAAATATTACAAATAATTAATTATTTTAATTTGTAGGAGAATTTTAATAAAAGAAAAGAAGACTTGGTACAGACTTACATGTAGAGAGGTCTTGAGGCTTAGGGGACAAAATTGGTGATGTGGTAGGGCTATCTGATTATGATTTGTGGGTGGGTACCATCGATAAGACTAAGAAGGGACATGTCTATGGGTTGGGGTTAAGTCCACCATGAGGATGGCAACATTAGCCATTGCATCTCATATCAAGAGCATGTCACATGCTACGTTGGACCAACTCATCTGCACTATGACTAAGATGGAGCAGTAGTTGTTAGGTGATTTTTGCTTGGATATAGTACCTTATGCAGATTTAGCAACAGTCGAGTCAGTTTTTGCCACCTCATCCTCATTCATACCATCCTTCTATTTATTACTAGTTGCCTTTTGCCTACATGTATATGTCATCAATACAACCACCCTTACAACTAGTGTTGGAACACCACTAGCTGGAGGTCTTGGATAGTCTAAGCAGCAAGATATTAACTGGAATTAGAAGATTGACAATCAGCACTTCTTTGATGATATTGAGTTATAGTTATATTTTTATATTTTTATTTAAATAATATATTTCATATATTATTGATTTGAATAGTACAATTTATAAATTATTTTACTAATTCTATATATTTATATCTAATCATGTGTGTTGTGTTTTAATTTTTTATTATAAATTATATATTAATTTTAGAAATTAGAATTAAAAAAAATTAAAATTAAAATTTTAATACTAATCAAAATTATTTAATAAAATTTAAAAATAGAATTTTAAAAAATTATATTAAATACAATTTTTAAAGATTATCCTTTTCTGACAAATTTTCAACAATTTTTTTTGGGATTTTCCAACATATTTATGCCGGATTTTCGAACAAATTTTTGATGAAATTTTTGACTTTACCAACAGATTGTCGATAGAGTTATAAAGATTTTCCGACATATAAAAGAGAAAAAAAATTATGTGGAAAAGCCATCACTTGAAAATTTCCAATAGAAGAAAATTTTTTATCATGGTTTTACCGACAATCATTTTCAACTGGAAATCCATTGAAAAGCATGATTTTGACCAATTTTTTATGATTTTCAATGAATTTTTCCGCAGAAATCACACTTTTTTTTTTGTAGTGCATGTACATATTGTTCTAAAATATAAAAATGTGCAAATAGCCACTTAGACTTTATAAACTATACAGTTAACCTCGTTTCTTATCCTTTTGTTCTCTAAACTTAAGGAATAAGTCATTTCGTTATCTTGTGACTCATTAACACCTATAAAATGTATTTTTGTCTTTGAAATTTATCATGCTAAACTTTGAAATTCTAATTCAATGTGTTCTCATTCTTAAAATCCACTGTTGATGGATATTGGAACTTTAACTTTAGAAGTTGAAAATGCCAACTAACACCAATTTGTTCATTGCAACAAATTTATATTGGACCGCAATTTAGGATCTTGACTAGGGGTGGCAATTTGTGTTCATTTGTTGGGTTTGTGTCATGTGAAAGAATAGTAATAATTTGAATAAGTTTAACTCAAACCCGAAACTAATAATAATCTTGTTATGTCATGTCGATCAACCCGCCTAATTTGTTTAATAACTTCAATTGACAAAATTTATATTAAAAATTTATTTATGAAATTTAATTATTTATTATGTTTCACTTAAAGTATTTTAATTAGTAATGAAATATTTTATTAAGTTTTTGTTGTCATTTTATTAAAATTTTAATTTTATTTTTATTATATATAACCATTTTAATTTAATTATTAATTATTTATCAAATAATATTTTTAAAATTTTAGTATAAGTTCTTAAATGTTTGGTGTGAAAATCCATTTAATTTTAGACCAATTATAACCCGACATATTTATTATTCATATTAAATGGATTGATACATTAATAACTGCAACCCATATAAATATAATCCTAACTCATATAAAATGTGTCATGTTTACATTATATTATTCGCCGTGTCAAAAATTGTCAATCGGTTTGACTTCCACTACAAAGGCTACGAAATTTTACGTTGGAATTGCCAGCAAAAGAAGCAGCTGGTAGTGGCCATGTGAAACCAGAAGATCTCACGAGCCAGGTGTTGGCTTTTGTTAAAAGATCAAGGGCATGGTTGCTGGAAGCTAAGCCCACACATAATTTTAGTCCATTTATTCTTTGTTAGTACCTAATAAACTAGTAATTATATAATTCTAGTTTTAAAGCTGGAACCATTAGTAGGAAAAGTCCCTATAATAGAGTTTTTTTTTTTTTTCTCTCTTTCAATATTCTGCCTTCAAATTTGGACATTCTGCATGTTTGTAATAAGTGTAAATAATAATAATAATAATTTTAACTTTAAAAAGGTGAAGTACAGCCATTTTATTGATAATTTTATTAGACATTTATCTTGTATTCACGTCTACTCAAATATTCAGAGAGCGAAAGATGAGAATCACAATCACTCCCCATGTGTAGATGTCAGGAAATTTTGGGAGTGGTGTAGATTTAACTTATTAAAATCAATAGAGGCAATTAATTAATTAGTATTTAATTAGTATCAAAGGTAAGAACAAGGACTTCCTTATCAACTTTTAAATATATATCAAGCCATTAGGTGGTAATCTATAGTTTCGGTACTCTTAGATTCAAACCTCTTTATCAATATATATATATATATATATATAACTTCAATTTTAAAATATAATATCATTCATCCCTTACTATTATTAATATCAATTATTCTATTTCTATTTTAGTTTAACGTTTGCATTATATCATAAAATTTTGAATGTGATCGTGTTTGTTAAATTTAGAGGAACTCATCATTGTTTTACATGTCTCTTTATAAGAGCAATTATGACAATTAAGATGAAGCATTTGAGTGTATTGCTAAATGGACTTAACTCACAATTACTTTGTAAGAAAATCAAGTGTGATCATCGAGTTATTAGCCATTATCTGCGGAATTATCATATAATCCAATTTGAAACTATAATTGGTTGCAAAGCTTAATATAGAGGCAACTAGGGATGTTTTACACATTTTATTTTACGTAAAATTAAACAACTTTTAACCCAAAATCATCCTAGAAAATCAGAACCCTGGCTTACTGCGATATAAGTTAAATGGAAAAAAATATGGTAAATTATGAAGAGCATAAGTGCATTTTACATATTTATCAAAATATTTCATATTTAGTAGGTATAATAGATAGTTATCTACATTGGACTGAGTCTTCATTTCCACATTGGTCTTTGTCTAGGTCTTCGTTCTCGTGACTTTCGTCCCAGTTTCCTTTCGCTGAAGCAATCTTCTTCGATCTTTACGCATGAATTTCACATAAAGACTTTCCAACTAAACTTTGTGCAAAGCTCCACACGGATTAAATATAAGATTTTATTATTATATATAATAATCAAGTGTTAATTATTAGCATGGTATAAATCATAGTTATGATTGTAATCATAAAATCATAAATTAATATAAAAAAAATGACTTGTACAGAACAAAATTGTGAAAAATTAAGATTACGATTTGCATTTTAAATCCTTACTACTAAGACAACTTAGTTTTTCAAGTCACATGCCAAATGATACCAGAGCTCAGCTTTATATTTCTATAAATTAGTCTCAAAGCCATTAGTTCTACCAAATCAAAAAACCTCCATCATTCACATGGCCAACAATGCAATTCATGCTTCAGTTCTTGTTTCCCTCTTGATTTTGCTCACCTTGGTTTATAAATCAAAGGCAGGCATTGTAATTTACTGGGGCCAAGATGAGAACGAGGGCACATTGACTGAAACATGTAACAGTGATCTTTACCAAATCGTTAACATAGCTTTCTTGTCTAAGTTTGGTAATGGCCAACAACCTCAAATGAATCTAGCAGGCCATTGTGATCCTGCGTCAAATGGTTGCCAAAACGTGAGCGATGGTATTCAAAATTGCCAGAACAAAGACATGAAAG
Organism: Saraca asoca; assembly: GCA_026873985.1. Classification (NCBI taxonomy): domain Eukaryota; kingdom Viridiplantae; phylum Streptophyta; class Magnoliopsida; order Fabales; family Fabaceae; genus Saraca; species Saraca asoca. The sequence goes on from JANHAO010000991.1 coordinate 8,897, forward strand.
TCATGCTCTCCATCGGAGGCGCAACCACGAACACATATTCGCTGTCATCTGTCGATGAAGCTCGAGGTTTAGCCGACTACATTTGGGATAACTTCTTGGGAGGGGAATCAAATTCAAGACCATTAGGTAATGTTGCAACATATTTGATAGTTGTGAATTAATATGTGTATGTATTATTAACATTCCTTACACACATGCACACATACGAACATACGCACTATATGATTCTAAATTAGAATTCTTATTATGTTACGAGTAATAAAATTGCAAACAAATGTAATTGTTATAGTGCTTGTGAAAAATTACGGTTACGGCAAGATCCATAACAATAATATTGTACCCGACATTGCGATTACAGACCACAGTTTAAAACCTTTATATACTGATTAAAATCAAATTTGGTTAATGTATAATAATAGAAAAATATTGTTAGCTCAAAATCTTATTTATATATTTGATTTAAACAAGTAAACAAAAAAAGGCGTGAAACAAATACAAAAGGAACAAAATATTTATCTTTTTTACTTTTAACTTCATCATTTCATTTAGAAGAGTTCTTGGGATGTGATCACAATCTCTGGAGTGCTTAAATTTATGAGGCATTGTTGCATGGTCAAATGACTTGGTGCCATTATCTGATGTGGCACATTTCATATCGATTGAAGATGTCGGGTGCCTGCGGGTGTGATGCATGCATTTAAAAGTAGGTGAAGTGGTTGACAGAGGCCAGCTATTTTCAGGGAAAAAAAATGATGAGCTATTAATTTTTGCTTATGGTTGAAGATCGTGCATAGTGTCCACGTCATGCTATTTTTTTTAATCATCCTGACTCTAAATTGCAATTATAGTTGTAGTGTGATTGATTAATAAAATTACAGAAAAATATAATCGTTATTGTAAAAAAATTGTAATTGTGAAGTGATCCGCAACATTAATATTGTATATAATATTTTAGTTGCAGACCAAAATTTTAAATTTTACAAAAATTCATAGTTCTGCTACGATAGTGATTACGTTATAATTAGTAAAATTATAGATAAATTAAGAAAAATGAGATCATTGTGAAGTAAAATTATAAAAAATTGTAATTAAAGAAGTTATCACAACTACAATATTGCAATCCCAATAGCCACTGTGATCTGTAATTTGAAACTATGCATGCCATATATTTTAAATTTTTTATTAATAAAGCTATTGTATCAATAACCTTTATTAATTATTGACAATTTGTAAATTCTTGTATTGCATGTTATTTGATAGTTACGCATATTGGTATTGGATTCGTGTAGTATTAGGGCTACATGGGCTTGGATAAATCTTAAGGAAAATTTGCTATATAACTTGCAAGAAATACTAGAAACAAATTTTCTTAAAGGAGACTGTTATGCATAGTTTAATGATCTCGTCATCTCCATTTATCTATCAATTATATATTTTCTGTTTGTTACTTCAGGTGATGCTATGTTAGATGGTGTTGATTTTGACATTGAATGTAGTGATGGTCAGCAGTACTACGCCGATCTTGCCGGGAGACTGGTGGAGCGCGGCAATCAAGGTGCCCGGAAAGTGATTTTAACCGCCGCACCACAATGTCCATTCCCTGATCAATCCCTCAATACAGCACTTTCTACTGGCCTTTTTGACCATGTTTGGATTCAGTTCTACAACAATCCTGATTGTCAGGTTGATTCTGGAAACTTCGAGAATTCATGGAATCAGTGGACTTCGTCAATAAGAGCTGGAAAGTTTTACGTGGGACTTCCTGCATCGCCTGCAAAAGAAGCAGCTGACAGTGGTTACGTGAAGCCAGAAGATCTGATAAGCCAAGTGTTGCCATATGTTAAAAGATCAGGTGATAAGTTCGGAGGTGTTATGCTTTGGAATAGGTTGTTTGATAAGCAAACTCGATATAGTTCTAACATCAAGGGCATAGTTGGTGGGAGTTAAGTCTACTTATGATTATGTCCATAGCCTTTGCAAGTTGCTAGTAATTAAATAATTCCAGCATGAGAAAGTTGAAGAAGGGCTTTATTGATGTTGGACAATAAGTACAAATTTATATATTAAAGGTGATACTTTGCTATAATATATATATATAAAAAAAAAAAATAGACGTCGGGTATATTTTTATAATTTTTATAAATTTTTTTTATATTTTTAATAACTTTCTTTAATTGAAAGTTATAAATTTTATTTTAAAATTTTTTATACAATTTTTAACGATGGAATTATAACTTTTTGTGTACATACAAAATCTATACATATTTATGATTTTTTTTTTAAAAGAAAATTACAACTTTTAAACTCACAAAATCTTATATATACCGAAGTGTGGAAGCAATTGATTAGCTTCATATGTAGCAGCAAGGACGTCCTTCTCAACTTTTAAATATTACATCACTTCAGTCATTGTAAAATTCAATATTATTCATCCCTCACCACAAATATCATTTATTTTATTTTAATATTTTTATATTACGTTAATTGGCACATTATATAATAAAATTTGAATGGGATCATTTTTTTTTTCAAATTCAGAGAGAGCCGTTTTTGTTTTACAACTCACTTTAGAAGAGCACTTCTGAAAATTATGATGAAACATTTGCGTATTACTGAGTGAACTCAAGTCACTATATCTTGACAAGAAATTAAGTTGTGATCATCTAAGCAAGTCTTCATTTGTCGCACTAACATAATTTTAATTTACGTATTGAATAAAAATTTTAATAAAATTAAAAGTACATATGAAAAACATCAATCCTCATGCAAGAATTATAAGATGTGTATAATAAAGAAATTATAGTCACACACATGAATGGGCTATGTAGTCTAAAAATATTGTGGGTCTCACAATTTTCTCACAGTGGGAAAATTGTGTGAAAAGCACATATATACCTAACATTACTTCATATTATAATATAAATTCGAATATTGAAAAGATTATAGTAGTATTATGCTCATATGATTTTCTTGGGTGGTATGATCCTAGATATCGAATTTCAGAATTGTTATAATCCCCTAAATCCCTACGATAACTTGATAGTAAGATGTTATAGATTTAAGGGGCCGTTTGGTTAGAGGTAATCAGAAATTGACTGTCTCCATTCTCTTTGTTGTGTTTGGTTAAAAAAAAAATACTTATTTCCTTTCTTCGTTTTATTTTAATGGATCTACCTCATCTTTTTTCTTCCCCACACTCTAAATTTTTGTATTGATAGGGAACGTATTTGGATCCTGGTCATAATAGTAGATTGAAATTTACATAGAAATTAGAATATTAAAAGTATAATTACAAAATAAAATTCTTACATGTATTGACCATAATGAAGTAAATAATTAGCATGTGAATTAGATCTTCATGGCCTTCTCTATGTGTAGTACTTGATGGGATAGCATAAATTATCAAAGAGAGAATTTTTCTAATAGCTTCAAAGAGAATCACAATATAGTGTGGCTAGGGGAACTTAACCCTAATGGAATAGAAAACCTCGCTGGACTCACCCATCAAGAGCTAGTAGGTTGTTAGCTCTACACATTGTTGCAAAACACATTAGCCCAATAGATATCTTTTGTCCACAAATAAAATATCACAAAATTAGACAATTATACAAATCACTCTAGGGTCAAATTCAACCCATTTTGTAAAACAAATAAAAAAAAATCAATTAATGGCAGTCCAATAGAAAAATATCTTAACATTCTTCCATTTAGGCAACATTAATTGTAATTAGTTAAATTTTAGAAAACAATTTTTTTTAAATGAATCTCGAATTGAGACTAATTTTAAATATATGTGGCCATAATTTTAAAAATTCAGCACTCCAGCTAAAAATTTGATTTAGCTTTATGTAACCAATGACATCGAATCATGGTGGCAATTGTATTCTTTACTAATGCAAGACCTTCCATGATTACAAACTACCATAAACTACACAAACTTATTCATTGATGTGATAATGTAGCATGAATGATACCATCGAATTTGTGATCAAACCATGCTCATCTTTCATGTCAGTTTTCAATTATTTCTTAATAAACAAATGAATTTAGTATAGCATGAGAAGTTAACTAGCAATTTATAAAGATAAAACTTCTCATAAATCTCAATACAGTGTCATTTAGAGACATCCAATCAAACTTAGGAGTTAACAACTGACATTGAGTCTTAGTCCTCATAAAATAAATTAATAATTTTGGTACATTGTAATTAGATAATGCATCATCAATAAAGTAAACATAAGTTAGATTTCAATACCATAATCAATGTACCAATATTAACAAGTGTAAACATATGTCAAGATATAACAAATGAGAACATATAGACAAAAGCATGTTATACATAAGTAAAAGACTCCTATTAACAAAAGACATCAAAAGAATCTATAATTCCCATGTTCTCAATATGTTTCTAAAATTTTGCAAGCCTAAGTCCTTTAGTTAAGGGATAACCTAACATGGCATATGTCTGAATGTGCTCTACCACTATGTCCTTATCTTCACAAGATTTTTGAATGTGAGGTATTTTAGCTCCGAATGCTTGGATCCATTGGAACTCTTATTGTTTTTGGTGAAGAATACCACGACACTATTGTCACAATAAAGCTTTAGTGGTCTAGCAACAAAATCAACAACTTGAAGTCCTGAAATGAAAATTTTCAACCACACAACTTAAGAAGCAACACTATAGTAAGCAACAAACTCTACTTGTATGATGGAAGAAACCATTAAGGCTTCCATGACATTTTTCCAAGATATAGACCCCCAGCCATAATGAAGATGTAACATGAAGTAGATTTCATATCATCAGACCATTCAGCAAAATTTGAGTTTGTGTAGCTAATTCCTTTTAGGTTATTAGCTTTCTTGTGGACAAGCATGTAATCCTTAGTCTTTTGCAAGTGCCTCATGACTTTTTTGGTAGCACGCCAATGATCTTTCCCAAAGTTAGACGAATATTTGTCAAGAACATCAATCACATAACCAAAGTTTGTTTGGTACAAACATGAGCATACATCAAACTTCTTATTGCACTTACATAAGACACATTTTACATTGATTGTTTCTCTATCTCATTTGTTAGGCACTGCTTGTTGCTAAACTTGACACCTTTGATGGCTGGAACATCCTTAGGTTTACCATTCTACATTTCAAATCTTTCAAAAATCTTGTCGATGTACACTCTTTGAGACAAACCCAACAAGTTATGAGTTCAATCTCTATGAATCTGTGTCCCTAAAGCAAAATATGCCTGACCAAGATTTTTCATGTCAAAGTTTTAAACAACATTTGTTTGGTATCATGTAGTGGTTCCAAGCTATTACTAACTAAGAAAATATCATTAACGTACAACGCAAGGAAAATAAAACTACTCCCACTGACTTTGGGATAAACATATTGATTAACTTTATTTTCAATGGAACCTATAGATGTAACTAACTCATCAAACTTCAAATACCACTATTGAGATGCCTGCTTTAAACCAAGATGTTGATTTTCATAAGTTAGACACCATGCTCACACTCCTATTGACCTAAAAACATTAAGGCTATTTCATGTAGATTTCTTCCATGAGTTCACCATTATGAAGAGTTGTTTTAATGTTCATTTAATGAAGCTTTAAGTAAAAATGTGCAACTAAAGCCATAAAGATCCTAAAGAAGTCCAGAAGAGATTGGGGAAAAAGTCTCAGTATAGTCAATTCAATCTCCCTTAGTGAAACCTTTAGCCACCAACCTTGCTTTAAACCATTTAATCCTACAATTTGAGTCTTTCTTGGCCTGGTACACCCATTTACTATTAATTGCCTTACAATTCTCTAGAAGTTCAACTTGATCCCACACTTTATTATCAATCATCAACTGAATTTCTTCCTTCAAGGCATTCATCCACAATCAGAGTGCTGGCTGTATACTACTTGATTATATGAGGTTGGATCAACAACATGCCCAATGTTATACTCATTTTCTCCAAAGATAGACATAATAGTCATTAAATGTTGTCACTCTTCTTTGTATGATTGATCTCCTAACCAAAATCTACTTTATAGGTTAAATAGGTTGAGGATCTTCAGGGCTGTAACTACAGAAGCCTTATTATTAGTTGGAGTAACAATTAGAGGTTCATTATTCTGATGTGTTTCAATATGAGCATATGGTATAGATGCAATACTTTGAGTAGGTATAGTCAGTGGATAGAGAGATGGTGACAATCTTCATTTGTATTTCATCGTGGCCTATGCTAGGTACCACATCTATGATGTCAAACTCAAGAAATTTTGCAGTCAAAGTCTTAATTACTTTTGTACTTCTCGTAGGATAGTAGAACTTGCATCCTTTTGCGTGATTTGGATACCTAATGAAGTACCAATGAACCGATCTTGGATCAAGCTTTTTCTTAGTTAGGTTATAAATTTTGGCCTCAGGTGGACATTCTGATCCTGAAAATGATTTAATCTAGGTTTCCTACTAGTCCAAAACTTGATAGGTGTTTTGGGTACATACTTGCTTGCAACTCTATTAAGTATATGTAAAAGAATTTTGATGACTTCACCCGACAAAATTTTTGACAAATTAGTTCCACTCATTATACTCCTTATCATGTCTTTAACTGTGTGATTTTGCCTTTTAGTGATGCCATTTTGCTCAAGACTATTAGGTATGGTATACTGTGAAATAATTCCACAGTCTTGCCAAAAACTAACAAAGAATCCCATGTGTTGCCTAGACATATCATGCTTGCCATAGTATTTACCATCCTAGTCAAATCTCATAATCCTGATGACTTTTCCCAATTATTTTTTAGCTTTAGTTTTGAAGATTTTGAATTTCTCCAGTACATTTGAATTTTCTTTTATCAAATAAAGATAGCCATATCTAGATCAATGAATGTGGCAAAGTAATGATAACCACAAATAGTAGGAGAGTATGGTTTAGATACATCGATATAAATTATCTTTAAAAGGTCTAAACTATAAGTAGCACCTTTTTTCTAGTCTTAGTTAATTTACCCTTAATATAGTTCACATAGATATCCAAATCATCAAAATCTAGGGAAGGAAAAATATTCTCTCTAATTAACCTCTCCACCTGCTGCTTAGATATATGTCCCAATAGCCTATACTACAACACTAATAATCTTTTCCTTAATTTGAGGTTTCTATGCAACCATGTTTTCAATATTCAGGGAAGCATAAAGACTATTAGAGGCTAAAAGCAATCTATAGAATCCATTACTAAGAGCAACAAAACCAATATATTTAGAATTTAACAAAATATCAACCTTTCCATTACCAAAAAGAAATTTGTGTCCAATCTTATCCAAAAGAGAAATTGAAACTAAATTATGTCCAAAAGAAGGCACATAAAGGTCACTATTCTAAGTAATTTCAACAAAGTTTTCTAAATGTAAAATAACATCTCCTACAAATTCAACTACAACTTCGAAATCATTGCCTACTTTAAGATTGGACTACCTCTCACTTGGTCTTTGCTTGCTTACAAACCCCTACAAAATGATAGCAACATGTGTTATGGAACCATTATCAAACCACCAAGATTTATAGGGATGTCAATTAAATTTGATTCAAAATGAGCTAAGGTTAGGGGTTTACCTTCCTTATTGCCCATCTTCTTGTCTAACCAAGACTTGAACCTAAAGTACTCGTTCCTCTTATGACCTTTATGAGGACAATGATAGCACACTACATTATTTCGAATGAAGTCCTTAGGACCTCTCACTTGTAATTTATAACTATCATGGTTGTTGTTACCATGTCTCTAGGCCTCCTGAGACTTATTTGGATTGTTCTTAGGAGCATGAAATTTGAGTTTCTTTCTCCTGTTGGTTGGGCACTTGCTAGAAAGGATTTTGTGTGGGTCAGAAGGCTCATTTCACTCTTTTCTTTCTTTATCTTTTCTTCCTCTACAACACGCTTAGTGATATGCTTATTAATGTTCTAGGGTCTACTCAAGGTGTGGTATGTTATCTTAATTTGGCTGATTCTAAAGGTAAGGAATTCAATGCATGTGCAACAAGAAAGGAATCAAACTAATTAATCTTTAAAGCTTTCAACCTAGTTTGGTGATAAACCATCCTTATAATGAACTCGCTAACAACCCCCCAACATTATCATATTTCATAGTTGTCAGTTCTTTTGTCAAGCATCTAGATTTAGTATTATCAAATACTTAATACCTTTGCCCTAGAACATCACAAAGTTCTTTAACGTTGTTGGTCTTTAGTAAACCACTTAGCAGATATTTAGGAATTGATTTCTTAATAGCAATGAGACTGAACCTGTTTGATCTCTACCATCTAGCATAATAATCTTTATGCTCTAAAGTGCTTTTAGCAGTAAGTGTTGGTGACTCTTTTTCATGCAAAGCTAGATCAAGGTCAATAATACCAGGAGCGAAATTTATATCTTGCTTCCGTCTCTTATAATTTGTACCATGCAACAATTCAATAGTCATAATGTTGTTATTGACAACAAAAATGTAAAAATTAAAACAAAAATTCAATATGGTTAGTTTAGGGTGTTTAATAATAATCATTCTTAGAAGTATATAAAACATGACTACATTCTCCCCTTTGGGTAGAAAATGTAGCATATAGAGACCCTCCAAACAAAAAATCCAATCAAGATAATACTTTATTATTGAAAATTTTATCCTTTTTCGGTAGATAAATTCAGAATAGAAAAGTAAATCTAGAAACTAAAATGCTTCAATAAACTAATTTCCAATTACAATGTACAATAGCCCCCTTTGGGCAAACAGTTCTATGAAATAATTAGATTTTTTTTAATAAGCCTATTTCTAATTAAAGTACACAATAATCCCTTTTGGGTAGGTAATTGTGCGAAATAATTAGATATCAATCCCATAATATTTGTAGCTTGATCAACATGAATAATTTCACTTTGGTTATAGTTACTCACATTAATCCATAAGTCTCCTAAAAAGTCTTGGGATATTAAAATCAAATCCAAAACTAATATTCAAATAATTTTAAAATAATTATTTGTAAAATATACAACTAGTACATTATGAGGTACTAAGCAACATGTATCAATATTGATCATTATAACCCATATTGCATCATACTTCACAATCTCATATTTTATTTAGATATTAGTCAATTATTATTAATTTTCAACATTTATACCTAACTTTCCTAAGAGAGTGTACTACTCGAAAGTTTAACTAGGGAGAGTGAAGATAAGTAGTACTAATTAGGCATATTATAGTAATTTTTTTCAAGCAATACAATAATTTTATTATATTGGAAATTATTTTTAAATTAATTAAAATGAGATAAATATATAATAAATATAATTATCATAGCAAAAAAAATTAAAACTTACATAAAAATACTACGTATAGAGTGGATCAAATTGGAGAAAAAATTATCAAAATTCGAGCACTAGAAAGAGCCGTCCTTTACTTTGTTGTTGATTTCCTAGCTTCTTTAATTTGCAACCTTGTTTCAGAACTCGTCAAGAATAGGGTTTCAATTTTAGTTTTCTTGCAAAAAATAGGAAAGAAATTGACAATGTAGATTCTTTTAGTAGGCACGATCACAAATTCATGCTAGGAAAAATATATAGCACAATCAGGTTTTATACTTTATTGTAACGAAATGTTAAAAGAAATTAATAGTTTTCATTGGAATTAATAGTTGTCTAGTGTTGCAACCACTCCTACAATAGTCATAGCCCTAGCCACCATCACAAATGCAGTTGCAATCAGCACCAACATCACAACCCTAATCCTAGCCCCATCTACAACCATTTGGTAGGCCTCAGTAGTAGAATCAAGGACCCTATGCTCTCCAACATCAACCCTCTACCCTTCCATAGGGTAAGGACACAGACGTGGGGTGTGAGTTCACCTAGAAAATAACTTATAAGTATTTTTTTTTTATCTTATGATTTTATGATTTTATTTGAACATACTTACCAATTTAATCACCGATTATATATGTCTATCTTTCTATTTTTTTTTATTTTGATATGAAGCTTGATTATTGTGAGGCCCAACAGCATGGTTAAAGATTTCACCCACTATATATAGGCATGACTAGAGGAGATGTGTACTATGTAACCCGGTCTATTTGATACATGCATGGCCATTGGTTGACCTCTTGGTAGGTGAGTATTTTACCTAAACACTTCACTAATATATATAAGTATTTTGGAAAGTTTACCACATAATTGTATCTTATTTTAATGAACACAATCCACTTACAAGTGGAAGCTTGAGGTGGATCACTTAATAAAATGGAATTATGAGCACAAAGCCAATTGCAGCTATAAAGGTATGATGGACTCTCCATTTTTTTTAATCATTTTACTTTTCTCATAATATCATCTTTTTCATTAAAAAAAGTAAACATATGACAGATTATACCAAAAAGTAGCTACCTAAGAAGTCCTGCTAAATTGGGGATGTGACATTCAAAGGTCTCCTAATTGAGTAAAACACAAATGACATCAGCAAAACATACAAGATGAATAAAAAAAATCATGCATCCACCACTGGAGATTTGGTGTGCACTGGAGGGGGTCAGCTTCTATGTCTGAGCATAAAAGGAAGTTGGCAAGTAGAAAATTAATTTTATGCAATAAGCTATGTTCATTTGGTTAAAATAATTCAAATGTTTGTTGGTGTCATAAAATGTAGACAGAGTTATTGGGATGTCCCTCAGCAATTGTGAGCTCTTTTTGTCCACCCTCCTGATCAAGGGGATAGAGGAGTTTGTTAATGACCAATCTACCCAGAGCTATATAAGTTATTGTGCCTTCACCTTAACTCATGCATTATTATTTCAATATTTTTTTTTATAATAAAATAATGTATTAACTTTTATGTAAGCAAAGCATGAGTAGTTCATGGAAGAGCGCTCATCATAGTCCCTAGTAGCACTAAGTGAGGGTGGGAGTAGTGATCCCCAGTTGGATGAGACAACCATCTAGTTGGAGGCAATTAAGGGTAGAAATAAAAGAAAAGTTATGTGTATAGAATAGGTTTAGAGCTTATTCCATGACCGTTGGTGCCACCCCTAACACATCTTAGTCCAATCCATAGGTTGAGGAGCTACAGTAGGTATTGGCAGTGACGAAAGTAAAAATTGTCCAGGAAAAGGCCAAGATGGACCCTTAATAGCACCAGATCAAGAACTATGCTCATATGCTATTGGACTTATTCATGATGATGGAGTCTCATACATACCTCCTTCAATAGCCCTCTCTTGAGAAGTTTCATGATGAATAGTTAACTATAGATGATGAGAACGTCACCAATAATGTGGATCATCCATCCTACTAAACTTAATTTATTTTTTTTATAATTATTGTACAAAGATTTTGTTTACTTTACCATATGTGTCAGGTCCCATGTATTAGAAAATAAAATGTGGAAATCATAGATCTTGCCCTTATTCCTTTAGGGCAATGCATATACTCCTTTATATAAAATACATTCTTCTTTTGTATTGAATAAAATTGTAATTTATTGCCTTATATTGAGAGGTGTTGTAGATAATTAATTAGTGTTGTATGAAAATAACAAAATTAATTGTTATGCAACAAGATTAAGAGTGTAGAAGCAAAAAAGTAAAGATTAAGATACAAGTTTTTAAAGTGGTTCAATTTAAATTGAAACTGCAATTCAAGTCTACTCCACTTGGATAATCTTCAACCAAATTACCACTCCAATTAAAGCAATATATATATATATATATATTAAGATTACCAGACTCCTAAAATGTCAATTTACAATAAACATACAAGAATTATAGGAATCTTGCTAACGTAGAAGAATTACAAATAGGCTCTTTGAAACCTAAAGATAAACACAATAATTATAATTGGTTCTTGCAAACCTAAACAAGATTTCTAAAAATTTAGAAACTTTAAAGAAATAGCATAAAAGAATAGGGTAAAATGAAATACAATACTAAAGGAGGATTTGAGAAAAAATTCTCAAATAGCTAAGATGAACTAAATAGAGCTTTGATCCAAAATCTTGATTAGATCTCAGAATTCTTGCGAGACAGAGAGAAATTAGGTGTAGCTCTTTGATCAGAGATTTTCGCACTTGAAGATAAGAGAAAATCATGTAGTTGTTATAAAAAATAAAAGATAGTTAGGTTTCTATAACTATTATAATGAACTATAATAGAATAACTATTTTTTAATTGTTGAATCAATTGTTAAATTAATTCAAAGAAAAATCCCAACATTTAGTTTTAAAAATTTTGAAAATTATTTTTCATGAATCGATGTATAAATTGATTCGTGTAGGTTTTCAAACATGAATCAACATATGAATCGATTCGTAATGTACAAAATAGTTTTGATAAAATCTATGCTTTCTTCAAGTAGTGTTTCTACCTCATTTTGAAAATATTGTTTGAATCAAACTCTTTTAAATTTAATTACAATAGATCCTATAAAAATAAATAATTCCTAATATCTGATATTGATATTCTTGAATCACAAATATATACTTTGAAACCTACAAAACAAATTAAAATAAGCAATGAAACATAATATCAAATTGTAATGTAAATAATTTGATTAAAACTATTTTTTAACATAAAAATCAGGAAATATGTATAGCTATGGTAATCTAGGCTAATAATCTCCCCCTTTTTTTATGGTGATAAACAATTTTAGATTAATTTCAAAGTAAAATAAAAAAAGTAGTTATCTTTATTAAAGATATGAAAAAAAATTTAAACTTTTAATTTTTCTTTCAACTTTTAATCTTTGAAATTTTTCTCCCCTCTTGAAATTTTTTTTTTAAATTTCTCCCCTTTTTTAATTAACAATAATATCTCATTAAAAAAATATTTTAGTTTGAAAGTAACATCTAAAGTTTATGGGATTTTTAAAAATTTTAAATTTGGAAGAAAATTTTGAAGATTTTAAAAATTCCATATTTCCCCCCTTTTGGCACATTAAAAAGTAATAATATGAAAAATGAAAAATGTGTACCAAAAATATAAAAGAAAGGGTAGAAGATATCAATTAGGATTTTAATGTACACTTATATATCAATAGAATCATATATCAATTTGAATCAATTTATCAATACAAAATCTAAATTAAGGATAAAATATCTAGCACAAAGTGTAGAAAACCTATATACCTTCTAGTAACAAATAATGACAACATCTAAATCATCCAGAAATATCAACATAAAGTCTTAATTGAACATCCATAAAGATAATATCTAGAAAATATCAAAATATCCATAACAAGTATCAAAATATCTAGAATACATCACATATTAAAAGACATAGTCTCAACATCATAATAATAGCAATGAAAACAAGATAGGGGAAAATAGGGCTAAGGGATACACATAAGATAAACAAGCATAAATAAAGCTACTTTTTAGGAGGTTTATCACTCTTCTAAAGTACTTCATCTTCATTTTGTTGTTGTAGCCTTAATCTAATTTCTTGAACTTGAACCTTAAGAGATTTGAACCTTTGATTTATCTCATTGTCTCTTTTTTGGCTTTTCTCTTCTAAATGAGGCATTCTTTCTTCCATAAAGTCAAACCATGTTTCTTGAGCATTAGTTATTTTGCTCATTTAATCAGTCATGTGCTCGTGCATTCTTTCAATTAATTCAGTTAATCTAGCTTTAGATTCAGTAGAAAATCTAGTTGAGCCTGAGATTTGTCCAGATGATTGTGTAAGCCTAGACACTTCTTTAGTCCATTTTCCTTGGTCATTTTCCTGATAACCCATCTTGTGAAAATGTGATGCAATAATCATTGTGATTGCATTTGGTGCTGAAAATGAAATTTCATCAAAAGTTTTATTTTTGATTTGGAAAAAAATGGCGTTAGAATCATACCATAGGGAAGATAACTTATATCAGTTCTTTTAAAACATTCATGCATGTATTTCAAAATGAAATATGGAAAGTTGAAATCAAGTTAGCTTTTAATAACCCACATTAAAAACAATTCATCTTCCACACTTTGGGTGAAATTTGTAATCCTTGGTATAGTTATTTTGCATAAAGCATAGTGCAGAATCTTGTCTTTAAGAGACAAGTAAGTTATTAGCAATTTCACACCACCATCTTTTAGGGTGAAGTAGGGAAATAGCATTCTAACAGCTACTTCCTTACTATAATTAGGGAAGATGCTATAGTAAGCTTTGGCATTGTGTTATTCATACCAAATTCCTTTGCAAAAGATTCAAAATCAATCACTGCATGTTTATCCATCACATAATAAGATAATTACCATTAGCACCAGCTAGTTTAGCATAAAACATTTTTACTAGTCTAGGATAGGCTGTTTCTTTGAAAGTCAAAAATTTTTCTAACCTATACTTTGTTAACAATTTAGGTAAATGGATTGTTTTCAACATTTGGTCATTGAAACATTTCAAGGGTTCAACTTTTCTATGCTTTAAGTAAAGATAAGCAGCATACTCATTTGAGGATAGGAAGAGTGATTCTTCTTTAGTTGAATGTGTGGCTTCTTTGGTGACTTATCCTTGTTTTGCTACTAGCTTGATCCTTTTTGCCATTGTAATGTGATTGTCGAAGGAAGTGCAATTTCGGTACTTAGGGTTTAGGGTTTGATTTGGGGCTTTTTGATCTAGGCTTTTTTTGATGAAATCAATCAGTTAAAAAGGTTTGGAATGATGCTTCTAATGTTTTTATGGAAAAATTTTGGTAAAAGAGTGTTCAAAAGTGAAGATGTTAGTGATTTTGAGAGGAAAAAGTTGAGAGAATCGGCTAAGGGGTGCTGAAGGGTTACTATGAAATGAGGTTAACTTCAATTCAACTATTTATAATATCTTTAATCAATTTGTGAATTGATTTAGAGAGCAAAAGTTCACTAATGAATTGATTTGGGTTTAAATTTTTTCATTGAAATTCATAAGGGAATCAATTGTGACATTGGTGTGCGAATAAGTTAATATTCTACGAATCAATTAGGTAATCAATTCATCCAATAAATTTGTGTGAATTGATATAGGCATCAATTCTTAGTATTCAAAATTCGAGAAGTGAATCAATTATGGAATCAATTAAAAAACTTATAAAAAATTGAATAAATCAAAATCGATTACTGAATTGATTAAGGAGATCATAAATTCAATTTTTCTAAGGTTTTTGTTTTCTTATGGTTTTTCTTGTTATTTAAACAACCAAATGATTCCTCAAATCACTTGAAGCTTCAAATTCTCTTCATGTACCTGCAAAACAAACTCAATAACATCTCTGATGCTTAAGTTAGTATTTGCAACATACAAGTCAAATATGAAAAATATGAGAATTTACTGAAGGTTCTAGGGAAGTTTATCAAAGTTTGCCTTACGGTGAGTGCAACGTTTATTCTACATCATGAGTTACTTTCTTTTCTCTCAAATAGACCTGTAAAAACCAGAATCAAATTTCCTTGGCTGGTATCCAGTAAGTTTTGGGCCCAAACTTGTTAGTAGGTAAAGCAGAAGCTTTCTTAGCAATTGATAACTGTGGCAACCATAGCAATTTCTCATTTGGCCTTAGAAAATAGGTCCCATTCTTAAATGGACAACCTCTAATATGGTGGCCCTTGTAATTACAATAATAGTAGGTGATCTAGATAGGGTTCCATCTTTTAGATCTTTTAAATTGTTGTTGTCTATATCCTAAGCCATTTTTATTTTGTTAATTTCTTTGATTTTCAAGCATACCACTCAGTTTTTCATTAATCTTAGCATAGCCTTGTAACATCTTATTCAATCTCTCTATCTCTAGCTTATAGGAGTTGTAGTGCTCACATACTTTGTTCTCACTAACTAATTTTTCAGCTAGAACATTTAAGTTAGCATTTTCTTTTTCAATTTTCTCTATTTTTTGATCAAATTCTCATTTCAACTTTTTAATTTCTTTATCTCCTTATTAGCTTTGGTTAGTGCTTCATAAATCTCTTCATATAGATCATCAGAATCATCATCATCTATTTAATTATTGGAATTACTATTAGAATCACTAACATAGGAGTTGCAAAAAGAAAAAGGATATTGCAAAACCTATGAGTTTTTATTATGCTTGGCCATTAGATAGTGCTGTTCTTCTTTCTCTTTGCACTCATCTTTAAATCTACAACTATAGGTTGTCTCAAGAATATTCAAAATTTCTTTTCCTGTTTTGCATTGTGAAATCCTTAGAAATTCATTAGTAGACAGTGTACTAACAATGAACCATTTTGATTTGGAGGCAAGAAAATTTTTTCTTTCCTCTTCATCAGTCCATAACATTTTGGCTTTTGGCTCAAGGATTCCATTAACAGCTATCTTAAGGCAATCATAACTAGTTTTAAGAGTTTCTAGCATATCCTCATCTAAAGCTTCAATAAAGGCCTTGATTTTAAATTTACAAAGAGCAAAATTCTCAGCATCAAAAGTAGGTGGGTGATTCAGAGTGGGTAATTAGAGAAGATATTCAAGTTTGAATCCATATTTTTATCAAAAATAAAGAGTATCAAGAGCTAAAGTTCTGATACCAACTGTTAGGTCTCATGTATTAGAAAATAAAATATAGAAATCATAGGTCTTACCCTTATTCCTTTGGAGGAATGTATGTACTCCTTCATATAAAACAAATTCTTCTTTTGTATTGAATAAAATTGTAATTTATTGCCTTGTATTGAGAGGTGTTATAGACAATTAATTAGTGTTATATGAAAACAACAAAATTAATAGTTATATAGCAAGATTAAGAGTGTAGGAGTAGAAAAGTAAAGATTAAGACATAAGTTTTTAAAGTTCAATTTGAATTGAAATCGCAATTCAAGTTTATGCCATTTGGATAATTTTTAACCAGATTACTACTTTAAAAAAAAAATATCAAGATTACCAATGATAGTTTACAACAAACATACAAGAATTATAGGAATCTTGCTAACCTAGAAGAATTACAAACAGGCTCTTCTAAACTTAAAGACAAACACAAGAATTATAAGATGCGCTTACAAACCTAAACAAGATTTCTAGAAACCTAGAAACCTTAAAGAAATAGCAAAAAATAATAGGGTAAAATGAAGTACAATACCAGAGGAGGATTTAAGAAACAATTCTCAAATAATTAAGATGAACTCAATAGAACTTAGATTCAAAATCCTAATTAGATCTCAGAATTCTTGTGAGGTAGGGAGAAATCAGGTGTAACTCTTTGATAATAGATTTTTGCACTTGAAGATGAGAGAAAATCGTATAGTTGTTATGAAAATCAAAAGGTATCTAGATTTTTATAACTATTATAACGAGCTATAACAGAATAGCTATTTTTTAGTTGGTAAATCGAATACTAAATCAATTCAAAGAAAAATCCCAATATTCAATTTTAAAAATTTTGAAAACTGTTGTTTATAAATTGATGTGTGAAGTAGGTTTTCAATCATGAATTGATGTATGAATCAATTCGTAATGTATAAAATAGTTTTTATAAAATCTATACTTTCTTCAAGAGGTGTTTCTACCTCATTTTGAAAATATTGTTTGAATCAAACTTCTTTTGAAATTCATTTACAAGAGATCCAATAAAAATAAAATAATTCCTAATTTCCAATGTTGATCTTCTTGAATCACAAATATATACTTTGAAACTTGCAAAACAAATTCAAATAAGTAGTGAAACATAATATCAAATTGTAATTTAAATTATTTGATTAAAATTGTTATCAATATCAAAACTAGGAAATATTTGTAGCTAAGGTAACCTAGGCCAATAATATGCATTTTTTATTTATTTGATTGGCATTATTTCATGTTCGATTAGTTATTATATTGATTTAATCCATGTTAATTGAAATTGTTAATTTCTTTTTGTGGTGTATGGAATATTATGACTACTAAATGCTTCTTAGCTAAAATGTGTTTTAATTAGATTATTTGCAGGTCAAATGTAATGGAATGGGTTGGAATAAAAGAGAAAAAAAAAGGGCTATAATACTATAGTTACTAAAAAAATAGTGATAAATTGACTCTTAATTCAATAGTTAGTGATGGAACTAGCCACAAAACTACCTATAATCATGTAATTATTGATGAAACTAGTGATCAATATGCATTTCAAGCCTCAATTAGCAACAAATTTACGAATGGGTTCCATAAAGATACTAAAATATGTCTCTTATTTAGCGACAGGGTTAGCAACGGAATAATGTATTCATATTTCAAATTAAATTATAGCAACAAAAGTTATTTGTCGCTATAAGTAGATGGTCCTTTTGAAATAATAAGTCTCCTTGGTCATATTTAAAATGTAGTGATGGATTTTAACGACATATTCATAAATTCTGCTGCCAAAATTGTACTAACGCCAACTTTATAACCAAAACTTGCCCATTGCTAAATATTTTAGCGTTACAATTTTCTATTTTTAGCAACGGATTCTTATGTTTTGTTCTTGTGAATCAAGATTCAAAATTGTCAAAATCCATAAGCTAGCTAATGACTAAAAAGCTCTTGATATCTATAATTAATTAAAGGTTTTAAACTAGTAAAATAACCTCAATTTCTCATTCAACCATTCATTAAGGGTTACTCTTAATAACTTCATATATGCAATTTAATCAAACATCAACTCATTAGAACATGAAACCTAGACTTAAGCAAAACAATTCTAGTAAGCGAATCAAAGCTTTTAAATATTCTAATATGAAAATTGGGTTTTTCAATTAAAAAATTAGTAATAAATTAAGAGTGACTTAAGAATCAAGGTTAAGGGTTCAGTTGTTTGAAAAGAAAATATATTTCTAGAAATTGTTTTCTTAACTTTTCTTTGTTTAGAACTAATAAGAAAATTGGTGAATAGAAAATAGATTATGATCAATAGAAAATGATAGTGTATTTGGAAGAAAGTCACTTTCACTTTTAATTAAAAGAAATTACTTTCTCAAATCACCTTATATTACATAATCTCATTCTATATTTCTTTATTTTTCTTCCTTTTCTCTCTACCCCTCTCCCTCCCCTATCTTTTTCTTTACCCCTTCTTATTGTGGGTATTTTTGAAATCGCATAAATGGGTTGGTAAAAGCCCAATGGACAGACTCGGCTAATAAGGGCCTAGCTCACCCAAGATTGAGGTCATAGGACCAAGATATTAGGCTGCCAAATACGAGCTAAGGTCCCTACTTAGTGCAGGTCAAAGTAGCCATCTCAGGTCATTGAGAACAAGGCTTAACTCATAGATCAGAGCACGCATCCATCAGCAATAGTCTAAATAAATCTGTTCAGTTTTCTACTTTATCAGGAGTTTGTTATAACCAACAACACTTATCTATTATGTAATCTTAATTAAGTCATGATTCTTATCATTATAGGTTTACATTCAAACTATAACCCCCTAACCATTCTAAAAGGGGACAAGATCATTATACATGGCACATTCAATCATTAGATACAATATACTTAGTGAAGAGTAATAAAAGTCATGAACGTATGGGTTAAATTAACTTTAGTCAAATCATATTAAAAACTTCTAGTGTCTCTATGTTCTTCTTCTCTCTCTTTTTCTCATTTCACAATCACTTGGGTTGATTGGATTTGATCATCAATATTTTGGCACTAGAAAAAGGACTCTAAACTACATTCTGGCTTTTTGATGGTTAGAGCAAGAACCACCAGGTGTTCAAATGCTGTAGTTAGCTAGCCAGATAGTTATATGAAATAATAGAGGAATCCAGTCCTTGTTGTGGTAAGCATTTCTGTCATCCCCATAACAAGTGTTGCCACTGCCATGCCCCTAGAGGCCTCACAATAACCTAACATTATTGATGGAATACAAGGATGGCATCAATGCTATGAGGCACTAGAGAAAACGGTAAGAGAATTGGCTAAAGCTTATTCACAAGTAAGAACTCCAATAGCCATGAGAAGGAGCTTAGGAGGAGAAGTACTTCAACACTCATTTAGCTCGCTCCCCCAATTCACAGCCAAGGTCGAAGGTTCATCGAGCTTATAAAGAGAGTAAAGAAGATCATCACTAACATGGGAGTTCATGTCGAGCTGAAGGCTCAAGTAGGACCAATCAGGGACATCTCTCAGATCAAAGTCCATCGGCTCACATGTAGAATGATGCACCCTCGGTAAGAACAATATTTACTATTCATGATAAGCCTCATATTACAGGTACCTCAAACAGATTACATGAATGCTACGTACAAGAAGCAAATCACATCCTACTCATAGGATGCGATGGATTTGAGAGTTCCACCAAGAAAGTAAGAATGACCTTAGATAGTATCACCTTTATAGAAGAAGATACACGAGGGGTACATTCTCCCCATGATGACATACTGGTTATCTGAGCTAGAATCGATAATGTCAAGGTTCAAAGAATTATGATCGATAAAGGCAGCTTATTAAACATCATATATAAAGGATGTTTTGAATAGATGGGTTTTAGCACAGGCTAACTAAAGCCTTCCCCATAACCCCTTTATGGCTTTCTAGAGGACATAATAATACCAATAGGATAGATCAGGCTTCCCATCACTCTCGGGGGTTCAGGTCATTAGGCCACCATTCTGGTAGATTTTCTAACCCCTTAATGTATAAGGCAACTTATGATGAATGACCTAAACATGGTCATCCTAACCAAGACACTTACCATTAGGTTCTTGACCCTTAATGGAATCAGATGTGTGTGAGATGAATAGCACATAGTTCAGCACTTCTACAAGGATGCAGTCAAGTTGGGGGTGAGAGGAAAAATGGTTAGTATGGCTTTTGGTAGGGAACCATAAGCTATGAGCACAACAAAGGTTAGCCATAACTACGACCCCCGTGAGGTGAATGCAAACAGAGCAACTGATCCAATGAAAGAGCTCGAAGATGTATAGGTCAGTGAGGCAAATGCTAAGAGATGCTTCGAGCTGGAAAAAAACTTGTCCTCGGATATGAAAACACAACTAACCAAATTCCTTAAAGCAAACCTGGACATTTTCACTTGGAACCATGAGGATATGGTGGGAATTAATCCTGAAGTCATGTCATATAAGCTCAACATCGACCCTTATCATAAGCCAATCTGCTAGAAGAAGAGGCTAATGATTGCTGAGTGATAAATTGTTCTCAAAAAAGAAGTGGATAAGATTTTGGCTAACAAGTTCATCCTAGAAGCTTACTACCTAACTTGGGTGGCCATTCCTATCCTTGTATAAAAGAAAAATGGGAAATGAAGAACTTGCTTCTCCTGCCAAGGATTGATCAGCTTGTGAATGCAACCACTGTTCACCCACTTCTCAGCTTTATAGATGCCTACTTAGGATACAATCATATCCTTATGAACCCACAAGATAAGGAACACACTTCATTTATCAGTAACTACAGGTTATATTGTTACAAGGTGATACCCATTGGATTGAAGAATACAGGAGTAACCTACCAACGGTTGGTGAATACAATTTTTAAGGAATAAATCGAAAAAATAATGGAGGTTTATGTGGATGATATATTGGTGAAGCCTGAGTAGGCCACCAACCATGTCAGCAATTTGGGGGAGATGTTCCAAATTCTGAGGAAATATTAGATGAAGCTGAATCCACATAAGTTTGCATTTGGGGTGGCTTTGGGAAAGTTCCTTGGATTCATGGTTAACAACAGGGGAATTAAGGCGAATCTAGAGAAGATTGAGGTGCTTATCGATATCTAATCCCCTACTGGGATCAATGATGTACAAAGTCTTAATAGCCAGATCACAACACTTAGCAATTCATCTCCAAAGCAATAGATAAAAGCATCCTATTTTTCAATGTGATAAAGAAGGTAAAATAGTTCAAGTAGACTAAATAGTGTGAAGTTGCTTTCCAACAACTAAAGCAATATATGGGTCGAGTAACTTTTTATTTAAACAAAGGGAAGGTGAGAAGCTCATCATTTACCTAGGGGTATCCCAACATGCACTAAGTGCAGCATTGGTATGTGAAAAAGGTGGAGCTTAGTTCCTAGTTTATTATGTAAGCAAGAGGTTGCATGATTTTGAAATGAGGTACTTGTCGATGGAAAGGCTCACCTATTACCTCATCATAGCATTAAGGAAGTTGCAACCTTACTTCCAAGTACATACCATAGAAGTGCTCACATAGTTCCCATCAGGCAAATATTGCAAAAGATAGATACCTCAGGTTGTCTGATCAAATAGGCAATTGAGCTAGCATAATTCGACATCAAATACAAGCCTAGGCTAGCAATCAAAGGGTAAGCCCTAGTGGATTTTATTGCAAAGTTTAGAAGGCCTATAGAATAGGAAACGAAGGCCTCAGAGGCCCTATATTAGGAATTATATGTTGATGGGTCGTCAAGCAAGCAAAAGGCTAAAGCAGAAGTGTTTCTGATCAGCCCAAAGGGACACAAAATCCCCTACACACTACAATTTGGTTTTTAGGTCATAAATAATGAAGTTAAATATGAAGCATTATTAGTAGGGCTTCGTCTAGTAAAGGAAATGTGAGCTTAAACTTAAAAATATTTAGTGACTCTTAACTTATAGTTTGTCATGTATGGGAGGAGTACCAAACAAAGGGGTTAAAGATGGCCATCTACCTTTAGAAAGTTCAAGAACTACTTGTTTCTTTCTAATGATACATGATCAATCTGATCCTTCAAGCTCGAAACATGCATGTAGATGCGTTAGCCCACCTAGCCATGACCAGAGATGCAGACTTCCTGGGGCAATCCTAGTAGAGTTCCCCTGATCACCAAGCATAGAGCAAAAAGACGCCATAATGGCAATAGTCACAGCATAGGACTTATGGATGGGTCCAATCTTGGATTACCTATAGGATGGCAAATTACTAGAAGACAAGATGGAAGCACAATGATTGCTAGCTCGAGCAGCCAAATATTATATCTATGATAACATGCCGTATAAGAAGGGATTTTTAACCTTACTCTTAAGATGCATAGACGGTCACGACTATGACACCATCCTGAAGGATATTCATGCTGGATATTGTGAGAACAATATTGGGGACTATTTTTAGCTTAAAAAACACTTCGGCAAGGATTTTATTGGCCTATAATGAAACAGGATGCCAACGACCTCGTCAAGAAAGGTGACAAATGTTAAAGATTAGCCAAGGTCCCACGAGCTCCACTAGCCTACTTGCAATAGATGGTCAATCAATGGCCCTTCACGATTTGGGGTATGAACCTAAGTGGACCACTTCCAATAGGCCGTGGGAAGTGCAAACGTATAGTGATGGCTGTCGATTATTTCACCAAGTGGGCAGAGGTGAAAGAACTAGTAGAAATCTCTTCTTTTGAAATTGAAAAGTTCATAAGGACTAATATCATTTGTAGGTTTGGAGTCCTATAGTAGATCGTGATTGACATTGGGACCTAATTTAACAGTGAGTAATTCATTAGGTTTTGTAATGATCTCAAGATTGTAAAGAGCTTCTCTGCCATAGACCACCTTTAGGCCAATGGACAAGTCGAGGCTATCAACAAGATCGTTAAACAAATCTTGAAGATAAGATTAGAAGCCAAGAAAAGAGCATGGATAGATGAGCCACAGAAGGTGCTTTGGGCTTACAGAGCCATAACTCAAAGCACCATAAGAGAAACTCCCTTCTCAATGGTGTACAGATCTAGAGATTAACAATTAGCTGCTCACTATAAACCTCAACTTCATAGAAGAGACCAAAGAAATAACTCACCTTAATGTTACAACCTATCAGGAATAGGTCACAAGATACTACAACAAGAAGGTTCAAGTTTGATACTAGAAAATCGATGATCTCATGCTACGTCTCATCCTCCCCAGAGCTTGTAAGGCCAGTGATGGGACACTAGGTCTGAATTGGAAAGGCCCATACATAATCAATGAAGATTTGGAAAATGGATCTTATCATTTAACAAACATAGATGGAGCGAGTTTCCTCGAGCTTGGAATGTTGAACATCTTTGCCCATATTATTAATGAATATGAGTTTGCTTATCTAATCCTATAATATAGCTTTTGATTTTTATGGCTATTTATGAATTTTTGAATAAATTTTCAATAAAATACTATACTAAAAGTGAGTTACTGCCCTTCTAAATCCAAAAGCGAAAACTCACCTTCCTACTCTGAAAGGGACATTTAGCTTAATGTACTCACAAGACCTTGGCACCGCATATGACCTACTCTTTGGCACTACATATGACTAATTATTTGGCACTACATGCGACCTATTTTTTGGCACTGTATATGACCTTCTATTCAGCATTACATATGACTTACTACTTGGCATTGCATGTGACTAACTATCCAGCATCACATGTGACCTACTTTTTGGCACCATTTGTGACCTATTATTCAGTACTACATACAACCTACTATTTGGCACTACATGTGACCAACTATCTGGCAATACATGCAACCTACTTTTTGACATCATACACAACTTACTATTGGGCATTGCATACGACCTACTATTTGGCACCGCATGTGACTAACTATTCAGCACCACATGTGACCTACTTCTTGGCATTGTATACGACTTACTATTTGGCATAACATATGATTTACTCTTTGGCATTGCATGTGACTAACTCTCTGACATCACATGTGACCTACTTCTTAGCACCATATGCGACCTACTATTTGGGACCACATACAACCTACTCTTTGGCACCATATGTGACTAACTATTTGGCACCACATACGATCTATTTTTTGGCACTGTATGCGACCTACTATTCAGCATTGTATACGACTTACTATTTGGCACCACATATGACTAACTATTTGGCACCACATGCAACCTACTTTTTGGCACTGCATGTGACCAATTACTCAACATCACATGCAACCTTCTTCTTGACACCGCATGTGACCAACTATTTGGCACCACATACGGCCTACTTCTTGGCATCATATGTAACTTACTATTTATCACTGTATACGACCTACTTTTCGATACCGTATACGACTAACTATTTGACATGACATGCAAGCTACCATTCGGTACCATATACGACCAACTATCCGACACCATATGTGACCTATCACTTGGTACTGCATACAACCTACTACTTGGCACTGCATGTGACCTACTTTTTGACACCACATTCATGCAACCTACTCAAACATTCATCTTGGTGATAATAAAGTTATTAGTCAATTGGCCTACTGGGCATCCATTTTAACTAATGTTTGTTAAGTCATAATTTGTAGAAACTCATTCATGTTAACCTATATGTTATTATCTGCAACCTACTAAATATCTAGCTCAACACACTTAGGAAACCAAGAAAATTATGAAAAATTCATTAACAATCTCATTCAACAAGATGAATATACATACAGAGGTACAACAATACAAGATCAAAACAAGCCTACAACTATCACAGCCTATAAAGAAGATTGGCCTTTAGTGGGCTAAAGGATTGTCATATCTAACAAGTAGGCTATCCATTATTTGGTCATTTGCTAGATTACTCTCAAACTTCTCCTCATACTCCTCCCAAGGAGGCAAAAGAACACAAATGAAATAAATAGATTATTTAGCATATAAGATTTGTACAAAACTTCCTAAGATCCTCAGAGAAGAATTGTCCATAGGAATCTCCTATGTAGTAGGATATACAAACCCCAAAGTGCTTCATCCTAGATCTAGACCATTATGAACATGGGAGGCTCGACCGATGCACCCAATAGGTCATTCTAAGGAAATAGGGAAAAAGGATTCTCCTCACCTTATATAACTTGATTAGCCTCATCGTTAGATTAGGAGATTGATCAACTATCCTTGACCTAATGGTCCAGTAGAAAAGTGAGAATTTGTCAATTGACACACTGATAGTTATGGAAAAATGTGTGCATTAAATGCAAAAATGATGGCATGGGTAGGCATAAATGAAACAAAAGGACAAGAATCCAAATGACGACATAGCATATCGCAGCTGATGGCTTTAACTAACAAACTATAGCTCCCAGTCTACAAATCACACTAAGAACTGGGGACTAATGTTGTAAGTATTTACGGAATCGCATAAATTGGCTAGTAAAAGCCTAATGGAAGGACTCAGCTAATAAGGGTCTAGCTCACCCAGGATTGAGGTTGTTGGACTAAGATATTAGGTTGCTAAATACAAGCTAAGGTCATTGGTCAATGCAGGTTAAAGCATCCAGCTCAAGTTATTAAGAACAAGGCTCAACTCACAGATCAGAGAATGCATCCACAGCCAACAATCCAAGGAAATCTGTTCAGTTTCCTACTTTATGGGGAGTTTATTATAACTAACAACCCTTATTTATCATGTAATCCTAATCAAGTCATAATACTTATCGTTATAGGTTTATATTTAAATTGTAACCCTCCAACCATTATAAAAAAGGGCAAGATCATTATACATGACACATTCAATCATTAGACACAATACACTCAACAAAGAGTAATAAAAGCCATGGACATAGGGGTCAAACTGACTTTAACTGAACCACATTAAAAACTTCTGGGGTTTCTCTATTCTTCCTTTCTCTTTTTTTCTCTTTTCACACTCAAATCCATAGTTTGGGATCCTAAACTTGACACTACAAAAAAAAGTAATTTAGCCACCGAAAATAGCGACCGAAATTTTTCGATCGCTAATTGTGACCGAATTGAGATTAGTTTGCGACTGATTGACTAAGAAAAAAACTTTAAATTTTTTTTTGAAGTTTAGCGACCGAATCAGAGACTGAATTTTTCGGTGGCAAAATTTTTTATTCCTATTCAGCCGCTGTGTAGTAACAAACTATAAAAATTTTG
>JANHAO010000992.1:0-35885 GCA_026873985.1 Saraca asoca
GCATATTTTAAATGTATGGGCAATGGTTTCATCTCAAGCATGGGTGGTTCTTCTACAGAAGGCTTCGAAGACTTGAATGCTCTTTCAGATAATCCCAAAGTTTCAAATTGTCTTTTTTGGCTAGCACATACTTGCTTCAGCTCCTCTACAATGTCAATTTTTATTAAACAACTTGTATCTAAACTCAATATCACGTTTGATATCGGTTTGAGTTAAGGAATTGATGTACTTTTACAATTATTTAATTTATATCATTTAGGTTTAAAGCATATTTAAAATCTATGGCTCCTTAATTGTCAAACCTTTTTATTAATTTATTAATTAAATTCTCGTTTGATCATACTTCAAAGAACTTTTTATAATATATAGTCAAATAATTTTTTTATGAATTTATCAATTGAAGTAATGTAAAATGTTTATATACAACTAATTTATGGATATAACAATATTACAATTAATTTTCTATTTTTGAAGACTACGAAATTGTAAAATTATCTAAGGATCATTAATTTCTTTCATGTTACCAAGATAATGGGAATAGTCAAAATAATTCAAAATAAACTCGACACATTTATATTTTGTAATATGAAGAGACGTTAGTTTGTTTAGGAATTGATGTAGATGGACAAATTGTATATTAGATGTTGGTTTTTAATTAGGAACTAGTATAGATATATGATATTACATGTTGGTTCCAACATAAATAAATGACATTTAAAGTCTTCTTGCATTATAAAAGACTAGTAACTCTCATTAACTAGTATATTACTTCTTTTTTGGAAGAAGAGTTTGAAAAATGGGGCACAGAAATTCCATTCCACAAATTAAACAACTTAGGCATATTTGAACGATTGTTTCAAGTTGAGGAATGAAATTCTTGTTTTCCACTTTTGTAACTCCTTTTCCAAAGTAAACAGTATGCTAACAGGAGCAACAATTACATGTATCATTGCTTAGTATTATTCTGCTCAATCTTCCTCTGAAGGTTTAGAATTTATTTTTCACTTTTTCTTTCTTCTTTTTTTATTAATTTGTGTATAAATGATTAACTTCTATTTCATTTTTTTTTCATTTAAATAGGACATATGCATTGATCATTTAAACAAGAGGATGGTGGGTGCACTTAATATGCTGTGTTGTCTTGTAGACTACCTTTGATGTACATATTATGTTTTGTTATTACAAGCAATCACATAAGTTTCAACAATTTAATGTTAGTTTGTTGCAAGCAACCTAGAAGCTTCATTCAATAATAATGTTTCTGTCCTAATTTTCTTTCTTATATTTATGTAAAAATATAATTTAGAGAAATTTTGTGTAATTTAATAAAAAAATTAATAGAAATAATGTTAATTTTTTAATACAAGCTGGTGACTTTAACGTAATCCGAAGAATTGTAGCTAGTAGTAGGTTTCTGTAAATATGTAGCATGTAGTAGTTTTTTTTTAAATTAATAGTAAAGATGTCGATTATTTTTTAACAAAAACAGACGTTTTCAACACAATTCAAATTTTTTTTTAAAGTAACTAAATATTATTTAATGTGTAAAATAATTCAAATATTGAAATATTATATAATAAAAAAATAATTTTAGTATTTAAATATTATTTAATTAGTAATTTTTTTTAGAAAATGGTTAACCTTGAGCAAATTATGTGTGAAAATAAAATAATATTATTATCCAAAAAATAAAATGGATAAAATTAACTAAAAAAATTCAAATCGTGTAATTTCATAAATATGTTAAAATTTAATACATTGGTTATAGTAAAGAACTGACCTATAAATAAAATGAAAAAAAATTAAAACGAGAATAATATGAAACGACGGTGGTGTTTTTATAAATATGATAAAAATTAATACATCACTTTAAATAAAAAATTTGACATTTTAAGTTTATATGTTGATTTTTAATGACAACTGACATAGAAGTATGAGTATAGACATTAATTTTTTTCTTAATAACTAATGTTTAAAGTTTAGGCTTCTTACATAAGAAGTCAGTTCTTCCTTTATTCACATTTGTTTCTCCATATCTAAAACATTTACCTAATATCATTCTCAAACCCTTGCTATTTTCTTCTTCACTATCTTGGATCATTGCATTTTGAGTCTATCTTTGATCAAGATATAGAACTTCGTTCTTCTCACATTGTATTCATTTCTTCTTTATCTAGTTATGTTGATTTTTTTTTTAACTTTTTCTACTTTGTACTTTGCTGATGGTTTGTACTTTTAAGGTTTAGTTTTTTTTTTCTTCTTTTGTTTCTTAGTTTGATTATTGGAAATGTTTTCAGTTAAGGTTTATTTTTTTTACTGTGTTTCTTGGTGTAGATTGTCTGATCATGTATGCCTTATTTTGTATCGCTTGGTAGAGTGGTTATTAATACGTCTAAGATGTTTCTTATAATCTATGTAGTAAAACTGAAACTTTGAACGCAACCATTTCCTATTCAAATTCATTAAATGTAGTCCACAAAAATTGTAAAAGTCATTTTCCAATCAAGAATAAAATTGATATAATAGTTTTGTAAGGTTAACTTCTTTTTCTTTTTCTTTTTTTTCTTTTAAATAGTTATATGGATCCTTCTCAGCATATTGAGAAGAGTATGTGGGTTAATATCTTTATGAAGGAAATGACCTTTATGCATAGTAGAAGAGAGAAGATGAAGGTTGATTTCAATTCTAAGGGTTAGGCTATTGGGGTTGTGAGTTTAAAATATATGCCAACCAATATTGAGCACTAGAAACAAATACCAAAAGATATCAAGGACAATATTTGATAGAATGTCTTGATATATATTACTTATCTCTAATTTTTGTTTAGGATATATATAATTATCTTCTTAGTATATTTGTATATAAGTATAATCTATGTGTGTGGTATTCTATAGACCACATTTGATATCGATACGAAGAAGAAAAAAGAAGTCTTAAAACTTGATAGTGAGTGGTGGATTGACTCAATAAATTGATTGACAAAGGATCATATTACCATTAAGAGGAAGGATCATGTAAACCCCTTTAAGAAAAATAACTTTCTCATTTAACAAGTATGGGATGAATTTGTGAAGTAATGCCAATCTGAGGCTTTTCAGGTAAATTTGGCCATTTTACGTTATATTTTTTTTCAATTATATATTATGAGTAAAGCCAATAGGGAGAGACAGGCTAAAAACAAATATAAATATAGACTATCTCATGGCGGATATATAAAGTTTGAGCAAGTTTTGTTAAAGAAAAAGCTTGCAAACAACAAGCTTCCAATTAGTCCAATCCATAAGTTATTTCAATAACTCTACATAAATTTTAGAAAAGAGCCAGGGTCAACACAAAAGGTGAGTATACGACTGAGGAAAGCCAAATAGTTATCAAGAAAATTGTAAGTAATTTGCAAGTTTTAATCACTTAAGTAATTGTAAGTGTTAAGTTGTAATAAATATTCTTAATTGTATATATGCCACAAGATTCTCTTATGTAGCAATTAACCTAAGGAAATTTTACTCCATTAATAGAAAAGAGCCAGGGTTAACACAAAAGGTGAATATATGACTGAGGAAAGTCAGATAGTTACTGAGAAAATTGTAAGTAATTTACAAGTTTTAATTACTTAAGCAATTCTAATTGTTAAGTTGTAATAAATATTCTTAATTATATATATGCCATATGATTCTCTCATGCAGCAATTGACCTAGAGAGATTATACTATATTTGGAAGGATGGACACATTAATAGATGCATTGGGAATTAAAGAGCATACTGGCTTTTTTAGGTGGGTTAGGGGAGGAGTGAGTCTCAAGGTCTATTTTGGGTGATCATCAAAGTATCTCCATGGATCATCAATTTTTGTGAAGGATATTACTATTTGAGTGATACAGAAGATGAGAGAAAAAATTACTGCTCAATTAAGAGAGGAGACCCGGGCCAAGCAGGAAGAGATTCGGAAGATGTTTGCCTACATTCAAAAAATGGACATGTAGTTACTCTTGGACCCAAGGCATGTTCTTAATAAGGTAGAGATGCACCCTGCTCCCTCGCCTAATAGTGTGAATGCCAACTATCTGGGAAACCCTTGACCCATTTGCAGAGCTACCAAGGCTAAATGACTATTATTAAAAGCTTAAACTTCCTTTATTATATATGTAGTTTTTAATTTTTTTGTGAAAAAAATTACAATTAACCTTTTCAACTTAGTTTTTTTTTGTCTATATAGGAAGGAGCCAAATGCCTTATAGCTCTAGCACCTAAGGGATGTATAGTGGCATATTAAAAGGTTTTTCACAATCGTACCGTCCATTGCCAATAATTGCTAAGTGAGCAAGCAAATGTCATTGTTAACACCTTATTGGACCAAAGTGCAAAAATGCCAATGTTAACAAATGAATTAAGGACAGTGGGCCAATCGATTAGGACTTACATCACATGGGCAAAAAGTCTTATCACTTTGGTTATAGAGATATCATTTTCTATCTAATAAGTCATTTTACTATATGTCTAATATCTAAATTTCATAATTTTATACATATTAGTTAGGTTATAGAGGAGGCCATAAAGGTTGAGAGTAAGCAGACTAAAGAGTTAATGACTTAACCAACTTATCAATCAAGTCTGACTCAAGAGATGCTTCCTATTAAGCTAAGGAAAATGTTATCTATTGTGGTTGAGAAGATGGTGAATGATACATTATCCATGTTCATATGGATGCCGAGGTCGTGGGTTATGAATGTAACATTTATTTGACTAAAGACAACAACGTCCAATTCTTAGCCATAAAAGAGATAAATATATCTTATTTCTAAGTTTTTGAAATGTGAGTTTACCTTTAACTTTCAATTCATAATTTTATTTATATTATACAATTCAAAGTGTTTTATTAATCATATCCTTTATTTTCTTATAAAAGCTTCTACATCATGACTGTGTGACCATGGGACTGGATGCTAGATTTTTATGTCTATAGTTACTTGTACTAGTAGGCACTAGCAATGAAGAAAAGACAACATAAATCTCGGATGTCCTACAAAAAGGAGGCTTGTGTTTTTGCATCGTCTATTGAGTTGTAAATATCTAATGTGATATTTGATATTTTGTTATTATAGGCATTAACTTGTTATTACTTATTTCATATTTTTTTTATTATAGGCATCATTGGATATTACACATGATATATCTCGAGAAAAATGTCGATTACTGGCTTGATCCCTTAGGGAATCCAGTTCACAAGAATATTAGAATGTTAGTTAACTCGTAAGTTGTTTTGTATGTTAAATTTTAGTTTTTAGATTTATATTATATATGATTTTCATTATTAATATATTAGTTTTTCGCATGAATTTGATTCAACAGATGTATTAAGGTTTATTTCTACATTGGGGCAATAGAAAAAAGCCTAACACAAAATGGATCACCTTAAAAGTAAGTCTTTTTAAGCACATTGAATACCTTTTATAATATTCTAAGTAATTTTGTTTTTTATTAAAATGTTTATTTATATTTGATTTGTTGCAGTGCCCTTGTTAAAGAGGAAATGTTGAGTGTGGATACTTTATATTGAAGTATATGAGTGACATAATCATTCACATAGAGGAAGATCACCACAATCCATAAGAGGTATAATAGTTTGATTTGGATATGTTGATATTTCTGCTACAAAAATTATGGTGTTACTCCATCAGATATAGATATGTGATTTGTTATATGTATATCTATTTTGCAGTACTTTAGAGATACCAATCCTTACACTTAAGATGAGACTAGATTTGGGATTAGTGGTGAAGTAAAATAGGCAGAATCAAGTGCCCTGCATCTTGGTCTGCTCCTACCTGCAATAAGCCAACTTGCTGCTACCAACTTGTAAGCAAGAATCAGCCTTTTTGCTACCTAAATAGCCCACCATATCTCACCATCCACAAGCCCTCTTGTTGCTCAAATTACCTATAACAACTTACCATTAATAAGCTAACTTGTTGCTGCTAACTTATAAGCAAGTACCAGCCTCCCTGTTACCCAAATAGCCCACCATAGTTCATCATAGTTCACTATCAACAAGCTTCATTTCTTTATGTTTTAATCCTATAATTTTAGTAATTCTTATTGTAAGGATCATTTTTTTAGCTCAATATATTGAAGCTTTAAGAGAATTTTCTTCTTCATGCATAGTTCTGTATCTTAAGTCTAGCCAACCTAAATGGTGCTTAAGCTAGAAAACCACTACAGTGGGTTTTTGAACCTTATCAGAATTGGTGTTTTTGGTTTTAGTTATCCTATTCATAAGCCATTTAGCATCAGAGCACCCTGTGTTAAAGATCAACCCCAGCCTATAACAAAGCCCAACCTATTTGAGCCTAAGAAAAATAAAAGCCCAATCCATTTTATCTAAACCCAAGACAATGGAAGCTTCTCAACAAATATGGAAGGAAGATATTTTTAAAAGAAAATTATATAAAGGTGTAGAAAAGGGATATTTTAGGAAAAGTGTGTAGAATGTGGTAATAATGTACGGCTATGATTATTTCTCAATTTAACATTTGTATAGTGTATATTGCATGGTGAAGACTATAAATACCCTCCTTTGCATTTGGTTTAGGCATCCTCCAACATAAGAATTTGTAAGTTTTGAGCTTTCTATTGAGTATTTATTCCTCTTCAAATTGTGAGTGATTTTTGAAAAGTGTTGTAGTATCCTTTATTATGGGTAAAATACAAGTAATTTATTTACTTGTTTGGGTCTAACATTAGTAAGTTTAGAGTTGTGTATTTTAAATTTTACTCAACAATTGGTACCAGAGCAAGATGGTCAGGGATTGTTCTTGGTGGAGCTATCTTAAGTCATAAAAAGTTTGGTACTCTACAAGTTTGTTAGTCAAGCTTGTTCGATATAGTTAAAGTCTTACAGCATGATGGGTGACCTTCAAGTAGTTGGACGAATCAAGAAGCTCAACAATAAAAACTATAACACGTGGGCAACATGTATGGAGTCTTGCCTACAAGGTTAGGACCTTTGGAAGGTTGTTGATGGTGTTGAAGTTACATAACCAGTAGTAGAAGATGCCAATTGCATCTTGTGAAAGTGGAAAATTAAAGTAGGCAAAGTGATGTTTGCCTTAAAGGCCACAATTGAAGAAGAAATGTTGGAGCATATCCAGGATGCCAAAACATCAAAAGAAGCATAAGACACTTTTGTTACACTTTTCAAAGAAGAAAGATACAAGACTGCAACTTCTCGAGAATTAGCTGCTATCAATGGCATAATGCGACATGACGATTGCATAGTACTTTCACAAGGTGAAGTTGATATGCCATGAAATTTTAGAGTTAGATCCGATAGCTCCTATTGGGGAAACTAGGATAAAGAGAATAATTATCCATGGTTTGAGACCTGAAGATCGAGGCTTCATTGTCGCTGTACAAGGATGGTCGACATAACCATCGTTTGTTGAGTTTGAAAATTTGCTCATCGATTAGGAAGCTATGGCTAAGCAAATAGGAGGAGTCTCACTAAAGGGTGAGGAAGAAGCACTCTACACTAGCAAAAGCAAAGGCACTTTCAAGCAGTACACTGGTAGTAGATCTAAAAAGGATGGTGACAAGGTGAAAATTCATCAAGGAAAGGGAGGCTCTCATCTAGGAGGAGCTTAAAAGGATCTTGGTAATAGTAAAAAGTTTGATAGTGAGTGTCACAACTATAGGAAGATGGGCTACATGGCAAAAGATTGTTCGAACAAGAAAAAATATGTTGAAAGTAATACTGCTACTTCCAGTTTTAAGGAGAATAGCGAAGATGGTTGGGATGCTGAAGTGTTATTCACTATGAAGGAAGAAGAATTAGTTCTCACGGTAACAACACCAGAACAGAATGACTGGATCATAGATTCAGGCTACTCAAATTATATGACAGGTGATAAAAAGAAGCTATAAAATTTGTCTGAGTACAAAGGAGGTTGTGTGGTGGTGACAACTGATAACTCAAGGTTACCAATAGCTCATATCAATAAGACGATAGTTATGCCTCGATATAATTCTGACCAGGTGCCACTTCAAGATGTTTACCATGTCCCAGGAATGAAGAAGAATTTGCTATTTGTGGCTTCATTGACATCATCAAGCCATTATGTCTTATTCGGTCCCTAAAATATGAAGGTGTATCGTGACCTTAAAATCTCAGAAACACTGACAATGGAGGGATGACAATTGGAGTCAGTCTACATGATGTCAGTAGAGTATGCATATGTAGACAGGATAAGAAGAAAATGTGACATTAGATCTATGGCACATGAGGTTAAGTCACATTAGCTATTCCAAGCTAAGTGTGACGGTGAAAAAATCAATGCTTAAGGGCTTCCTCAACTTGACCAGCAAACAGACACGATATGTGTGGGATGCTAGTGTGGTAAAGCACATCAATTGCCATATGAGGAATCGAAGTTTAAAGTAAAAGAACCATTAGAGTTAATTCACTCTGATGTGTTCTGACCGGTTAAGCAACAATCAATTGGTGGTATGCGGTACATGGTGACATTCATTGATGACTTCTGAAGATATGTGTGGGTTTTCTTTATGAAAGAAAAATCTAACACATTCTCAAAGTTAAAAAGTTCAAAGAGTTAGTTGAAGGAGAAGTGGCAAAGAAGATCCGTTGCTTGTGCACAGACAACAGGGGAGAATATAGCTTAAGCGATTTCTCTCAATACCTAAGGGAATGCCGAATATGTCATCAATATACTTGTGCTAACACATTACAACAAAATGGTGTAGCTGAGAGAAAGAACCAGCATCTTACAGAAATTTGTCAAAGTATACTACATGCAAAGAACGTACCAGGAAGGTTTTAGGCTGAAGCAATGAGGACTACAACATTTGTGATCAACAGACTTCCTCAATTGAGGTTAGAATTTGTTTCACCCTTTTAGAAACTGTGGAACATCAAACCTACAATTAGCTACTTTTGATTATTTGGTTGTATATGTTTTGTATTTGCTCTTGATCATTTACGGAGCAAGTTTGACAAGAAAGCTGTTAGATGTATCTTCATAGGACATGACAACTAGAGAAAGGGGTGGAAATGTTACGATCCAACAAGTGGAAGATGCTACACTTCATGAGATATGGTGTTTGATGAAACATCTTCTTGGTGGTTGATTGGCTGTCAAGACCAATCAAGATTAGAAATTTATAAATTGAGCTACCTAAGTTACTTATAGTATAAGCAACACCAGGTTGAGCCCTTGGATCATTTTGGATGATATCAATCAGATTAAGAGATAGAAATGAGGAAGGTTGGCAGTAACTATACTAACAGCTAACACTAATGCAGAAATGAAAATAGAAGAAAGTAAACCAACTAACCCAAGGGAATCAACTAAACTTGAGATTATTGTATTCTTGATCACTAAATATTCATCCAATTGTCAATCCTATTTTCTGGCCTTAAATTATAATAAGAAGCCTTGAAATGATTAATAAGTCTTAAGCAGAACTCAGCCAGTAAACAATCCATCAAAAGTTTAATGCACTGCTTGGTTTCTACCATTCTCTTCTAAAGTGATTATTAAGCAATAACCATATAGTCATCCAAATCAAATGAAGCCATTCAATTCAAAAAACTCATTAAACACAGAGAGAAAAGGAGAAGAAATGATAAATAATTGAATTACAATTTGAAAATAGAATCTCTACATTAATCTTCAAGCTGTCAATTCCTTGAACTGATTACAAATGTTTAGCCTTCCATTGAAGGCAGAAAGTTATAGAGAAGAGAAGAATAAAAGCTTGCTCTCTTTGCCCTCTGAAAACTCTCTCAAAACTTCACTACAAAACAAAACTAAAAAGCCTAAACTAAAGAGTGCTTAGCCCGGGGAAAAGAGAAGCTAGCTGCTGGTTAGTGAGTAAGCAATCATGATGGGATGGTGTAGTCTGGTTGCTTGCTGCCACTCTTCTTGCGTGAACTACCTATTATAGACTGAATTCATTAGTTTTTCACTGATTTATTGACTTCCAGCTGGTTGAGTGTGAGCTGGTGCAAGGGATGGTCCATTGGGCTCAAGTTGCATGCCAATTAGGGCTTAAAAATCCAATTCTGTGGAGGCCTATTCCATCAGCATTCTATCTCTGAATTGCAGCTCCAATTGCATGCCTAAATTGATGGATTCAGATCTAGAAGTCTTCATAAGAGTTGTAGCTTTATGTATTAACTTTCATTTGGGCTTATTTGACCTCATTTGGACTTGTATAGCTCCAGATATGGCCTAAAGAATGCTCAGAGGTTTGGCTGCTCGAGATAGGCTACAGTTGCATTCTAGTTTTGATTTTAACTCCAAATTCAGATAGCCAATTTTGAGATTCAACCTTGGAGGTCTTCATGAAGGTTGTAGAGGTATGTCTTAGCTTTCCTATAAGATAAGAATCACATTAATTGGACAATTGTATCTCAAGTTATAGCTAGAATACAGAAACTACTCAACAAAGCCAAATTCTGTAGAATTTCTTCTAATGATGCCAATTGACACCACACCATAAATATACAATAACACAGTTGAAAGTAAGTTATTTTGGACCTTAAAAAGCTTAGTGAGAGGACAATTAAATGAGTAAAATATTTTGTTATCAGTGGTCCTCAGAGAAGAAGGTGTTGCTAGACTTGAGAAAATTTAGAGAAAAGCTATAACAAAAGATGAGGGAGTATACTATTCAACTCCAACCAAGTTCAGATGAATAAAGAGATCTAAACGGCAATGATGACAAACAAAGAGTGACTCAAAATTCTTGGCAAACTGGTGTGTATCAACAATTAAATGAAGAAGGTAGGCCTAGTGAAATGAAAGAATCAACTCCACAATCTCAACTTTGAAGGTTAACAAGAACATGAAAGTCAAATCCCAAATATGCCAATACAGTCATAGTTGAAGAAGCAACTATAATAGAACCTGAGACGTTCAAAGAAGCATCGTAAAGTTTAGAGTGGACTATGAAAGAAAAGATTGATGCACTTCAAGAAAATTAGACTTAGGATCTTATGCTAAAGCTAAGAGATGTGAAACCCATATCCTGCAAGTGGGTTTACAAGATAAAGTGTCATCCAGATGGGTCAATCGAGAAGTATGAGGCTCGATTAGTAGCTCGTGGTTTCTCTTAGCAATATGAACTAGACTATGATGAAATGTTTAGTCCTGTGGTGAAACTTACAACTGTACAAGTTCTACTCACACTTGCAACCAACAAAGACTAGAGTTTATGGCAAATGGATGTGAAGAATGCTTTTCTTCATAAAGAGCTAGATCAAGAGATCTACATGATCTAACCAATGGGCTATTAGAGCCAAGATCATCCTGAATATGTGTGTAAGCTGCGAAAAGCACTCTATGGATTGAAACAAGCACCCAGGGCATGGTATGGTAAGATTCCTGAATTTTTAACACAAAGTGGTTATTCAGTAACACCTATAGATTCCAGGTTGTTTGCCAAAGCCAATGAAGGAAAGCTAGCTATTATGC
Source organism: Saraca asoca (assembly GCA_026873985.1). Classification (NCBI taxonomy): domain Eukaryota; kingdom Viridiplantae; phylum Streptophyta; class Magnoliopsida; order Fabales; family Fabaceae; genus Saraca; species Saraca asoca. Next base: position 11,490 of record JANHAO010000992.1, read on the forward strand.
TATGTACATGGATGACTTAATCATGACTGGTGATGATGAGATAGAAATTCTTTAGACAAAGGAGAATTTATTAATTCACTTCTAGATGAAGGAACTTGGACAGCTCAAGCACTTTCTTAATCTAGAGATTGATCACACACAAGAAGAAATATTTCTCTATCAACAAAAGTATTCCAAAGATTTTTTGAAGAGGTTTAGAATGCTTGAATGCACGCTGATTTCGACGCCAATAGAACCAAATGCCAAAAGGTGTGCACATGAAGGAAAAGATTTGGAAAATATGACGATGTATCGACAATTGGTAGGTAGTCTGGTCTGCTTAACCTTCACTTGACTTGACATTTCTTATGTAGTTGATGTGATGAGTTGTCACATGCAAAATCCATAGAAGCCTTATTTGGAAGCAGTTTTTACGAATACTGAGATATGTGAAGAGTATAATTAACTATGGTCTTTTGTACAAGAAAGGTGAAGATTGCAAGTTAGTTGGTTACTACTATGCTGACTATGCAAGAGATCATGACACCAAGAGATCAACAACTGGATATATGTTTAAGCTTGCTTCTAGAACAATTTCTTGGTGTAGCAAGGGACAACCGATGGTATCATTGTCAACCACTGAAGGTGAGTATCGAGTAGCAGCAATGGCAGCTTAAGAGAGTACATGGTTAATACAACTAATGAATAATCTATATCAACCAGTAGATTATGCAGTTCCATTATATTGTGACAATCAGTCGATAATTAGTTTAGCGGAGAATTTGGTCTTTCATGCAAGAACTAAGCATGTTGAAGTGCATTACCATTTTATCAGAGAAAAGGTTTTGTAAGAAGAAATTAAGATGAGACAAATCAAGATAGAGGATTAGGTTGTGGACTTGTTCACAAAAGGCTTGAGCATTGACAAGTTCAAAATGTTTTGCTATCAACTTAGCACAATGCAAATAGTGAGAGCAGGTGTTGAGGGGGAGTGTTGAAGATCAACCCCAACCTATTTCAACCTAAGGAAAATAAAAGTCTAATCCATTTTATCTAAACTCAAGATAATGGAAGCTTCTCAACAAATGTGAAAGGAAGATATTTTTAAGAGAAAATTGTAAAAAGATGTAGAAAAGAGATATTTTAGGAGAAGTGTGTAGAATGTACTAATAATGTATGGCTAGGATTATTTCTTAGTTTAATATTTATATGGTGTAGATTATATGATGAGGACTATAAATACCCTCCCTTGCATTTGGTTTAGGCATCCTCCAAAATAAGAATTTGTAAGTTGTGAGCTTTCTATTGAGTATTTATTCCTTTTCAAATTATGAGTGATCTTTGAAAAGTGTTGTAATGTCTGTTATTGTGGGTAAAATACAAGTAATTTGTTTACTTGTTTGCGTCAAACATTAGTAAGTTTAGAGTTGTGTACTCTAAATTTTACTCAACACCTTGATCCCTACTTTCCTATCATTCTGAAAACTGTAAAAAACTTTAAAACTCTACAACCATAATCACCAAACATAAACTGCCATATCATCACTCCTAACTAACCAAAAATCACCACATGTCATCTATTACCACATCACCACCCACTTCCATCAGTTTGATTTTGAAAAAAAAAGAAAGAGAAAAAAATGGCTTCAAAACATCAAAATTTTCAAGAACGCGACCTTGTGACATTGAAATTGGGAAATTCGAGCTCAAATTAATAATTGCAAGCATAACTTTATGAAGCTTGAAGAATCCAACAGTATAGAAGTGACTTTGATTTCGATACTAGTGTAGAAAACAGTAATCCTTTCAAACTATTACAAACTAACGATGATGACAGGGTGATAGGTGCACTATGCAAAATAATGGGGTTACTTTGGTGGCTTGGTTAGTACATCTTTCTAGTTCAAAAGATAAAAATCATCTATATACGAATATGTCATATTATGGTTGAAGATATATGGGAGCTTGATTACATCAAATTCAGGGCATTTGTATTTCGATGTAAATGGGTTAAGAATAATGACAACATTCAAATCAATGAGTTAAGGTTCACACTAGTGGATCTTAATAGGGAAGGTTATAAAGGGGAACCATTCATAATGACATTCCAATGAAAACAAGTTTTTTTATATCACAAACTCGGCTAATAAGAAGAGGTCTTTAGTTCTTCAAGGGAAAAGACAACTTGTTGGTGATGGGGATGAAGAAGAGATGAGTAATGATATTGAAGAGACCTATACTTTCTCTTCAAGACTAACTTTAGTGAATGATAAAGGCAACTTGGAGGAGTTTTACATGTAAGATGATCATGGTGAAGGGATATGGGTTGAAAATCCTCTTGGAGAACAAAATTAGAAAAAAATTTGAAGGTAATTGATTGTATTTCTTGGTAACTATATAATTTTAAGTTTAGATGTTTATACTTGATATATTATGTGTTTATTGTATATAAACAACTAACTATATAATTTTTAGTTTAGATGCTTATACTTAATATGTGTTTATTAAAATTAAGATAGCTCAATAATAAAATTGTTTGATTTTAGTGGAGTAAAAACTGTCTCATGAAGGAATTTAGTCATCTGGTCCTAATATACAATCTATATAGCCTCTTGAATGATTTGCTTATATGAAATATATATTTATATATATCATTTTGCTAATTTTATAAAAAATAAATTTTATCTTTCAAGTAAATTGAATATAGGTTGAAGATTCTTCTACAGAAAACAAAATACAAAAAATTGAAGGTAGTTAATTGTATTTATTGGCGCAAGCCCCAGGACAGAGCAAGGCTCGAACACGCTAGAGTCTAACTTGCATACCCAATAGCTCACCCAGAGAGAGCTCGCATCACCAAGTGAACAACTTCCCCTGGCCCGGAATAATAGTGATCTTGAACAAAGCTCACTGCACATGACACCTTGCCTCGCTAGCAGCTCGCCACACTCAAGACTGGAAACCAACACCCTCGACAACTCTCTGCGCCAGTCTACAAAATATAGCCCACTGAGCCTTACCTACAGAAAACAACCTGTAGAAGCTATTTTACAGTAGTCTAGGCAGTCTTGTATATTTAATGCTTGATGTAACAGAAATACAATATGTAAAATTACACTTGTAACCTCTTCTCCTCTATAAATAAGAGAAAGGGGCTCTTTGTAAGGTATTTGAAGCTTGAATACTATGTTGTAACTCTGCTAAATTTCTAGAAGCAATAAAACTCACTGTGGACATAGGGACCGATGTCATTCGATTTTTGCCAAACCATGTTAAAAACCTTTGTTTTGCTCCACCATTCTTCCTCCTCCTTCAGTTCTAGCACATCCAGAAAATGGTTTGAGTTTCAAAAGAACGACTGGTGGGCTGATTTTGGCATAATCAAAATCCACCGTTAATAGCAATTAATTATATAATTTTTAGTTTTGATACTTATATTTGGTTTTCTACTTATTAAAATTTATATGTTATATAATGTTGACTGTGGATTTTGGTTTTGCCTAATCTAGCTAACAAGATGGTGTTCTTTCAAGACCCAAGCTGTTATCTGGTTGCTAAGATGGTAGGAAGGAACAGAATGGCTAGAGGAAAAAGGAGAAAAGCAAAGAACACAAAGGTTTAATGTGGTTCAGCCAAAATTAGACAGCACCGGTCCTTATGTCCACGGTACCATTTGATTGATCTGAAAATAATTCTATAGAGTTTCAATATAATATTCTTAACCTCTCTTTTTTTTTATAGAGGGCTCCTCCTTCTTATTTATAGAGGAGATGAGGTTACAATGGTAATTACATAGTTTATCTTTCTACTACATCAAATAATAAATATACAACATAGTGTAAAGTACAACAAGTTAGCTTTTGTAGACTACTGGTTGATTAGAGTGAAATGCTTTCTATGGGTGGGACCCTTGGACTGCATTCTACAGGATGGCAGTGCAAGCTATCCATTGGCCATATGCTTAACCTCATCAGGCTTCTAGCTGGGTGAGACACCGTGGGCTGTCTCTGCTTCATGAGGTCAAACTCAAATAGGTCACATGCTTGAGCTATTAACGAGCTGAGGGTTATTGTTGGTGAGCTAGACGTTACTGCTTGGTGAGCTGGTAGTGTAGCAACCTCAGTATCATGTGAGCTGGGCCTCTCTCTTTATTTCTACTAGACTATTACCAATCCATCCCGTGATACCTAATTTTACCCATAACATCAGGCTCTAGCTCTCAGCTCGCTTCATGGGCTGGGAGTTATAACTTGCTGGTGTAGTCTTTCTTCACAAATTACCATGTAGTCAAAGTCTCTAGTCAGCCTGTCTTTTCACCTCACCTAGGCCATACCGTTTACTATATGTGTCTCATTGCCATGGACAAGTCTGCCTCGTTTTCTTCTAAGGCATTTAATGGAAGTGGTTAGGGGTTGATATCTGGACTATTCGATGAGAGCAAATTACTTCTATTTAAGACAGAGGAAGTCTTCCTTCCTTCTTTAGAGATCCAATGGAAACTTCAGATAAGCCCTCTTTCCTCTGATGGAGAGTTTTTTCTAGAGAGACGTGTATGGGTTGCTGCATAGGAAGCCTTCTTAAGCAATCATCCTTCTTTGAGAATGAGGGAAGAGCTCACAAAGATCTTGGATTATTTCCTCACGATGATGCCACAAGGTTGAACCTTTCCAGCTACTCTTGCTTGGGAAAAGAGCTAGAGAGGAGTTCTAAACTATAGAGGGCAGTAAGGGAAAAAGTTGAAAAGAAAGTATGCTTGCCAACCCTTCTGCTGATCGGGGCTCTCTTTTGGGGTGCCAATCTTTCTTCCAGAATGAATAGCTGCAGGTTTCTTTCAATTTGTACTTTATTTTATGCTATGTAACTTCACCTCATTGAGGCTTTTCAATGAAAGAATTATTCTTTTCCAATTCCTTGCACGTCAATTTGAGTATTTTGTGCATCATAGATGAAAGCATTAATTCTTGCAAATTGGAATAAAACAAAATGTTTAGATAACCAATCGATTGTACTAGTCAATAGATTTGAGAATTAAAATGATTCAGTGATAAATAATATAAAAGTAGATCATTTGAAGGCTCTGAGCATTAGGCTGTATGAGAGCTACGAACATTAGGTTCCATGAGAGTTACAAGCATTAGGTCACAAGAGAGTTGTGAACATTCAGGTTGCACAAGAGTTACAAACATTATGTCGCAAGAGAGCAGGAAGTATTAGGTCACAACAGTACTGGAATAAGCTCTAGTGGCTTCAGCTCAAAAGCTGGCAATTGTTTCCAAGATGAGCCTCAGTACCTAAGCTTAAAAGCTAGCAATTGTTTCTAGGATGAGCCCTGGTGCCTAAACTTCAAAGCTGGCAATAATTTCGAGATGAGCCCTGGCACCTTAGCTCGAAAGCTAGCAATAATTCTGGGATGAGCCTCGACGCCTCAACTCGAAAATTGGCAATAAAGTAAGGTCGTATGAGAGCCACACCCATGCAATGTACAAGTGCCATAGGTCGCATGAGAGCTGCGCCCTAGCAAAGCATGAATCCAGGTCACATGAGAGCTGTGCCCTAGGAAATCGTATTGTTCGATAAGTGACTAATCTTGTCAAGATCGAGGATAGCTTGCTTTTTGCCACAACACTTTGTAAAGAGCTCATTCAAAAACTGACAAAGGAAATTCAAAATGCATTCATAAGTTCTCGACATCCATTATGACATTAATATATAATTCTCACAGTAGCGGCCTCTTCTTATCCAGGGTCTTGTTGGGAGGGCTCAGGTTGGTGCCCCGAAGGTTGCACTATATAGCTTCATAAATGACCCCTTTTAATAAGGTCCTCGATAGTATCCCTGAGTTCCCAACAATTTGAAGTGCCATGTCTGAGCTCATTATGATATGCGCAAAATTCTTGCTTGTTTCTCTACCTATAAGGATCTTGGGTGTCCGACAAGATGCTATAATGCTCATGGTGAGTTAGAGGGGGAGGTTGCTCGCTTTTAGGCTTATGGACTTCTTCGCAGCCCATTCACCAGAATGGTCACCTTAATCCACATTGCCCCTTTTCTTGCTATGGACATAACCATCTTTCTCATCTTTTCGATTTGGCTTTCCTAAGCCAAAAATCTCTTCCTATTTGATCTACTTGGCAACTCGTTCATATAACTCGATCAAGTCCTTCACCAAAGATTTATATAGACTTTTGTAGAGCTATCCATCCTTGCGAAGCCCTACAGAGATTATAGCCAAAATGGTTTCTTCAGATGGATTCTCTATCGAGTTGGCTTCGAGTCTAAACCTGGTAATGTAATCCTTTAGCATCTCTTACTTCGTTAGAAGACCACAGTGAGATGACAGGGGGCACGAACTACCTTTTCAATGCTCGGTACTAGCTGATGAATTTTTGCTAACACTTTTCCTAACTACCTATTGAGTGAGTTGGAAGGTTTCTAAACCAGGTCTGAGTTACCCTCCCTGATGTAGCTGAGAAAACTTGGCATTTAACCAGAGGGTCAATCGTTTGCAAATCCATCTAAACATTGAATGCATCTAGATGATCATAAGAGTCAATGTCCCCATTGTATAGAGGAATCGCGGGGACTTTGAACTTGAGAGGGAGGGGCTGAGTTTTGATCTCTTTGGAGAATGGCAATCTGTCCTTGAAGTGAGCTCGATCGTGAGGAGCTCGGAGATGTTCTTCTAATCGACTCATTTTTTGACATAGTTCTTCTAGCCACAGGTCCCTTGCCCCAGATTATTAGCTGAAAGATTACTGATTCTTTTGACTCTCCTGGCTATGGGAAAAATGGCCTAGAGTTTGCTGTCACGAGTGATGACCTAAAGATTGATTAGCTCTACTTGAGCATCTAGCTCATTGTTGCAGGGGAATTTTCACAGGGGTAACAGCTGCATTCCGCCTTTGCAAACTATGAGCCTACACTTGTGCCAGTGCAGTGACTACTTTAGTTAGCTCTCCCATCATATTTTCTAGCTTATCTTGACATCAAAGCCAGGCTTGTATTTTGTCTGTCTCAAAGGCAGGAATGACAGGTTGACGGGGAGTCGAAGGGTGCCAACCGTTGGCAGCTTGAGCAGCTAAAGAACTTGTTGTGTGACCTTCAAGTTGGTTGATAACATGTTGATGTCAAATTTTGGTAATAGGGGGATTCTTTCAGGATCTCTGGCCATCAACTGGTTCAAACACAACAAATCAGAAAAATATGTAGAGATGAAGGGAAAAGCAGCAAAGGGACACAAGGTTTTTAACGTGATTTGGCCAAATCCGGGTATAACCGGACCCTACTCCCACGGTAGTGTATTATGGTGGAAGTATTTTTATAGATTTTCAGCATACATGTACTCTCTCTATTTTGGCAGAATGTCTGCCTATATCCAAGATGATCTCTCCTTTGCAGAGAGCTCCTTCCTTATATTTATAGAGGAAAGGAGGTTACAATAGTAATTTCATATGCAGTAAGTCTATTACATCAACATTTATTATACAGGACAGAATGGACAGGTAAAATCTTACTATTTGGCTACTGCAGATTGTCTTTAGCAAGTGGGCCCATTGTGTCTCCTGGGTAGAGTAAGAACGAATCTTCGGTACAATAAACTCTCAGGTCACTAGTTGTTCTTCATTGACCACATCGCTCAGTTTGGGGATGTGCCCGTCTTTGGGGAAGTCATGGTCGAGCTCACTTTCTCGAGCACAAGCTCGAGTCAGGGAGGTCACTTCGCGACGTGAATCGAAGGCATAGTGCTCTGAATACTTTTCGATTAGTCTTTTCACCACTCCCGGGTTGCTTGTGGGTTTATTCAGGACCAACTAATTTTCACATATAATATAAGCCCCCCAACTCTTAGCTCACTTTGTGGGCTAAGAGTTGAGACTCTTAAGTTTTCATTCAGTTAAAGTCTTCCTTCGAGACTGTCATTTCATCTACTCTAGGCTAAGCTCTTCACGGCACGTGTTAGATGATTGGTGGTAAGTCAGCTTTAGCCTTTTTTTAAGGCAATAAATGATGACAGTTTGGGGGATGGATCTGGATCCTTTTATGGAGCCGGCCATGCAAACTCCATTGTTTCTGGCATTCTGGCCTTCTGACGAAGTGCGTATGGTCTGCTGCATAAGGAACTCGAAAGATTCAGCTTCTTTGATACATGGAAGGATCTCATATGGACCTCAGACTATGTCCTCTCGGCGTTGCCGTGAGGCAATTGTTCAGCCGGCCAAGTTCTTGGTGCTTCTTGATTTGCTTTGTTCACGAATTAGAAGGGGAGCTTGAGGCCCGAGAAAATAAAAAGCTATGATGCCGCCACAAGAGGTGCATTGGATGAAGAAAGTTGAAGTCCTTGGTGGCTCACAGGCTCTAAGCAGCTAGGGTAAGACCATTTACAGCTAGTCCTCTTCTTAGTCATAGGTTTTTCCCTTTGTATTATAATTAGTCTATATCTAGAGCTTTCTGATGTAGTTCTGCCTTGTTGAGGTCTTTTAATGAATAAAATTTTCTTTTGCGACTTCTGCTTGTTGCCCTTGTATATTTGCATTTTTTGAACAATCTGTGCAATCTACAGATAATTAAAAAATAGCGTAAAAGTAGTGAACACTTGGTCACAAGTGAGCTGCGAGTTAGAGCGATCTTTTACTCTGGCCGATTTTGTGATCAAATAAGTAGATAAGTCAGTATGAGAAATGTGAAATAATAGACAAATTCGCATGAGAATAATAGAGTTCGAATGAGAGTTGTGAAATTAATAAGTGAGCGATCTCGTGCTCAGGCCGATTTCGTGGCCAAGCAGATAGGTTCATATGAGAGTTGTAAAATAGCAAAGTTCGCATGAGAGCTGAGAAATAATAGAATTCGCATGAGAGCTACGAAATAATAGAGTTTGCATGAGAGCTGTAAAATTAATAAGTGAGCGATCTCGTGCTCGAGGCAATCTCATGGCCAAGCAGATATGTTCGCATGAGAGCTACGAAATAGCAAAGTTCGCATGAGTGCTACGAAATAATAGAGTTTGCATGAGAGTTGTGAAATAATAAGTGAATGATCTCGTGCTCGAGCCGATCTCGTAGCCAAATAAAAAGGTGACAGATCTTTTGGTTAAGGTGATCTTGTGCCCTAATAAAAAGGTAATTGATCTTTTGGTCGGGGCGATCTTGTGCCTAAATAAAAGGGTGACTGATCTTGTGGTCGGGGCGATCTTGTAGTCGAGGCGATCTTGTGCTCAAATAAAAAGGTGACCAATCTTGTGATTGGGGTAATTTTATACCCAAATAAAAAGGTGACCGATCTTGTGGTTGGGGCGATCTTATGCCTAAATAAAAAGGGGTGCTAGTTAGGTAAACCACCTGTCCAAAGAAAATTTAAAATCAGTAAAGTATTCAAAATGTTTACATAATTCACAAACATTACAGAAGTTTAAAAGATAGTCCTGATAGTAGGAGACTGCTCTTACTCGGGGCCTTGTTGAGATGGTCTAAACCGCTGCCTGGAAGATTGCACAACATAGTCTTGTAGGCAACCTCTTTTGATGAGATCTTTGATAGTGTCTCTCATCGCCCAACACTCTGAGGTAGCATGCCTGAACTCATTGTGGTACACGTAGAATTTTCCTCGGTTGAGTCTGGACTTGCTGGGAGTCTTCAAGGGTGGAGGCTTTCTGAAATCCTCTTTATCCCTTTCCATTGCAAAGATCTTGTCCTAGGCATTCGACAAGATGCTATAGGTGCTATGATGACTTGAGAACGGGGGCCATTCATCCTTGCTCTTCGTAGCGAGTTGATGATCGAGGTTGTGACTTTCGTTTCCATGGTTACTCTTCTTCTTATTTTGGGCAAAGTTGCTCGACTCGGGCTTCTGTGGACTAAGTTTCATCCCATCTGATCTGCTTCGTAGCTCGCTCATAAAATTCTCCCAGGTTACTAACTGGGGACTTATACAAACTCTTGAACAGCTTCCAATCTCTACGAAGCCCTGCTGAGATGGTGGTCAAGATGGCCTCATTTGAGGGCTTCTCGACATTATTGACCTCACATCTGAAGCGAGTGATATAGTCTTTTAATATTTCATGCTTACTCTGAAAGACCATAGTGAGATGGCACAGGGGTGCGAGTTGCTTCTTCAATGCTCGGTACTGGTCAATGAACTTTTTCTGACACTCTTCCAACTGCTAATGTTACGAGTTGGGAGGCTCCTGAACCATATTCGAGGGATTTCACCTAAAGTAATGGAGAAAATGTGACATTTGACTAAGGAGTTACATGTTTGGAGGTCCATCTGAATGTTGAACAGGTCCAGATAGTTGTGCGAGTCGCTGTCTTCGTCATATAGCGGAATGACTGGGACTTTAAGCTTGCGAGGGAGGGGTTCCTCCATGATATCTCTAGAGAAAAGGGTTCGCTCCCCAAAGTGATCTCGATCATTTCAAGCCTAAGGGTGCTCCTCCAAATGTCTAACTCTTTGAAGAAGGTTTTCTACCAAAATGCCGAAGCCCCTCAGTCATTGGCTAGAGACTTGGTGACTTGGTTCACTCTTCCGGCCGTGCGAATAGCAACTTGAGGTTTGCTCTTAATCAATTTCTTTGGAGAGCTCAACTCTGGGTGCGGCGGTCTTGGCTCACCCTTGCACATTCTGAGCTTGTGCTTGTACTAGCATTGTAACTATCTTAGCCAGCTCTCCCATCATGTGTTCAAGCTTTTCCTGACATTGGAGCCAGGTTTGCACTCCATCGATACCATTTGCAGCGAGTGTTGGTTGTACTGAGCTGGCTGGAAGGATGCCAGTGGTTGCTTTGATAACAGGAGCAGTGGACAAGTCTGTCATCAAGACATGACCATCTGAAGGATGAGGTTGCATGTTTGCAGCTCTAGTAGCTCTTCCTTTGGCCATTATAGTAGGAAATGAATCAGAAACAGGTGAGATCCCTATAGACGATGCCAAAAATGTTGACATCAGATTTTGATAACGAACCAAAATTTGACCAATGGGAAGATTCTTTCTAGATCTCTGACCATTGACTGGTTCAAGCACAACAAATCAGAAAAATATACAGAGATGAAGGGAAAAGCAGTAAAGGGACACAAGGTTTTTAACGTGGTTCGATTAAATCTGGGTATAACCAGACCCTACGTCCACAATAGTGTATTATGATGGAAGTATTTTTATAGATTTTCAGCATACATGTGCTCTTTCTATTTTGGCAAAGTGTCTGCCTATATCCAAGATGATCTCTCCTTTGCAGAAGGCTCCTTCCTCATATTTATAGAGGAAATGAGGTTACAATAGTAATTGCATATGTAGTAAATCTATTACATCAACATTTATTGTACAGGACAGAATGGACAGGCAAAATCTTCTTATTTGACTATTGTAGATTGTCTCCAACAGGTGGGCCCAGCGTGTCTCCTGGGCATAGTAAGAACGAATCTTCTGTACAATAGTTCTCAGGTCGCTAGCCGTTCTTCATTGATTGCATCACTCAGTTTGGGGACGTGCCCTTCCTCAGGGAAGTTGAGGTCAAGCTCGTTTTCTCGAGCACGAACTTGAGTCGGGGAGGTCGCTTCGCAACGTGAATCGAAGGCATAGTGTTCTGAACACTTTTCGAGTTGGTCTTTTCACTACTCTCGGGCTAGTCGCGGGTCCATTCAGAATGAACTGATTTTTACATATAACATAACAGCATCTGACTTCCTGACGACCTTTCCTCTAGTCATTATAGCTGCAAAGAAAATCAAACCAGAACATAGAAAACAACCAGAAAATAGAAGGGTCCCACTAGGCATACCAAAATATTGATGGTAGATTTCACTTCTGCCTAATCCAACTAACGAGAGGGGGTTCTTTCGGGACCCAAGCTATTATCCAGTTGCTAAGATGGTAGGAAGGAGCAAAATCGCCAGAGGAAAGAGGAGAAGAGCAAAGAACATAGAGGTTTAACGTGGTTCGGCCAAAACTAGACAACATCGATCCCTACGTCCACGATAACATTTTATTGATCTGAAAATAATTCTACAGAGTTTCAGTATAATATTTTTGACCTCTTTTTTTTTTTTTTTTTTACAGAGGGCTCCTCTTTCTTATTTATAAAGGAGAGGAGGTTACAATGGTAATTACATAATTTATCTTTCTATTACATTAAACAATAAATATACAACATACTCTAAAGTGTAATAAGTTGGCTTCTGCATACTACTGGTTAATTTGAGTGAAATGCTTTTGCAGGTTGGACCCTTGGATTGCATTCTGCAAGATGGCAGTGCAAGCTATCCATTGGTCGTATGCTCGACCTTATCAGGCTTCCAGTTGGGCGAGACACTGTGGGTTATCTCTGCTTCACGAGGTCGAACTCAAATGGGTCATGAGCTCGAGCTATCGACGAGTTGAGGGTCGTTACTGGCAAGCTAGAGGTTGTTGCTCAGCGAGCTAGTAGGATAGCAACCTTAGCATCGTGCGAGCTAGGCCTCTCTCTCTATTTTTGCTAGATTGTTGCCAATCCATCCCGTGATACCTGATTTTATCCATAACATATAAGAATATTATTTAATTATGTGTTTGTTCATATTACAGGATAGGATAGTACTTGAAAGTTCTTGCAAATAATTGATTATGCTTATTGTATATGTAGGCAACTATATAAATTTTAGTTTAGATGACTATCCTTGATATATTGTGTATTTATTGTAAATGTGTTTATTTTTATCTAAATTGTATATATATAAATGCAGTTAAGACTTATATGGATGGACACAATAACACTTGAAATATTTTTTACCTATAACTCTCATCAATGTTAGAAATTATATTATAAGAAAATATATAATTAATGGAGAAGTATAATTGAGGAAATTTAGTCAGAAAGTAAGTAAAATAATTATTATGCATAGACTTATTGTTAAAATAACATGTTGTGATTTTAATTTAGATTTGTAATATTTTAAATTTTTAGTTGATCTAATAAAATGTTTAAAGTTGTTAAAATTAGAATTATATTGGGTGATTATATGTTTTGGTTTGATAGTTGTTATTACAAATATGTAAATAATAGCATGCTTGTGTAAAAATGTAGTTTATTAGCAGTAAATTTTTGTAAAAAAAAATGTAGCTATTATTTGATTTTTTTAAAGACAAATATGTTGATTTTTTTTTATAAAAATTGATGTCTTTTTATCTATTAAAAATGTCAATTTTAATAAAATAATCAAAGTCTTTAATGATTGAGAAAAGTTGTTAATTTATAAAAAAAATTGACATTTTAATAGAAGAAAAGACGTCGGCTATTTGATGTATAAAAGTTTTTCCTAAAAAAAAAAAAAAGACTTCTATTGCATATTAAAAAAATTGACATAATTTTTTTTTATGCATAAGTTAAAAAATCAATGTGACTTGTTTTAATCTATCATATTGCTCATATAAACATTGGTCTCCAAATTGATATGTAATGTATGAAATAATTAACATGTATATGTATTTCTGTAACAATAATTTTTATTTAAAAATTTATAAAAAAATGCATAATTGATGAAATTATTATTTAAATAAATATTAATTCTAAATTTTAAATAGTTTAAATTTTAATTTTTAAATTTTTTAAGATTGATTGGACAAATTCAACCACCCAATGTGGATATACTCTACCTCAATTTTCTCCTGGTTGACAGCAAAATTGGCAACTTTACGATAAAGTCAGCCACATAAAACAACGCAGAGAAAACGAAAGTAACAATGATTTTTTTTTCCCCTTAGTTTTAATACGATACTGAGCCAAACAAGACCTTTCAATTCAATAGTTAAGTTAGATCTCTATAAGAACTTATTAAAATCATTGACCTCTGATTATATTATAAAATTTTGAATGAGAAAATGTAAAATAATTTATGGTATTGTTGGATGAGGATTGATAAAGAAGAAAGGTAGGGTGTGTGAGCACCGAGCAAGTAATTGAGTTGAACCTGTGGAGCGTCGCTATCAACGTTAATCCATTACGCGGGTTCCGGAAGATTCCTGGCTAAGGAGCCGATGACATTTTGGCTTCTATTTCTTTTGGTAATGTACCAAAACCTCCCTCTCAGTGGCCGCGGATTTCTTCACTGAAACGTAGTTTATAGACAAAAAATGCCTCAATTATTAGGCTCAGAATAAAACATTAAGATTTTAGTCTGCAATGTGAATGCTAGTTGGCGATTCTTTGCCGGCAGGTATGATTGCCGGCATGTATGAAAATGACTTTTCAACTATTTTATAAAAGGCTAATGGAAAAATTGCACAAATTGTTCATATAAAACTGGATGATTCTCATCCTTAAAAACCTGCAAAATAAAAATTAAAGGTGAGAGGGAAAGCTCTCCGACAATTAAAAGTCAATCATATTTTTTTTCAATAGCTGGAAAAAAATAGATAATAAAGATATAAAAAATAAAAATGAGAGTAAAAATCATTATTTAATATATATATCTTTATTTGCATAAAAATATTTGATAATTATATTAATGTGATAATATATAATTAAATAGTTTGAAAGTGGTTACAATATCATGTGTCCTCAAACAATCATAAGTTATAATTATATAATATTCATGAATCCGGAGGAAAAACCGAAATAAATTCTAATTATAAACACTTTGATTTATATTAAATAAATGTGTTATCAGATATTTCGGATAATTTTCAAAAATTATATATATAGTAAATAATATTGTAGATAATTTTTATTTAAAAAGGAAAATGAAAAAAACAAGGAACTCATAAGCTTGACGGTAGTGATTATAATATATAATCAATCTCTATATCATGGGTTTGAATCCTATAGAGATCTTATTATCTTATCATCATCGTACATAGATCGACTTGACTTTAATTATATTATTGTTAAATATAGTTACCTTATACTCTGAGAAAACACTTTCGATGCATTTCCACGACGATATAAATATTTAATTTTCAGTAGTGGAATGTGGCCGGCTATTCATTTTTAAATTTACAAAATCCTCCTTTTATTTGTCTCAGTTTTAAATTTGACCAATATCTCTTGGCCCTCCTTGTCCTCCAGAGCTACTTTTAAAATTGGGTAACTATAGTTACTGTTTCAAATAAAGAGATTTTATGCCATATTCATTGAATTGCTAACTCTAATTATCGTATTAGTTAGAGAAATACAGAGCATCTGAAGGGCCAAATTAATAAATGTAGCCACAAATTGTTATGGAATTGCTAGGTGACGTCGTCACGGCCAAACTATTAGCGCATGCAAATGAACAGTGACACAAATATGGGCTAGTTCTTACAATTAATGGTGCGAGGGAGTCATTGGCCGCATAAACTCAAAAAGCATGAATTCACACGTGAGGAGATAACACGATGTCAAAAATCAGACAGATAAGTACAAAGTGCTCTGAACGGGGAGTTGTATTTATGCAAGCAAAAACCAACGTTACCTCGTTTAACACATCACTCGCTTCCATTATTGAATTCTAAAGCATAAAGAAAAGCGAAATTCTAAAGAAGAAAAATGAATTGATATTCTGTTTACGGAGAAGGATGACTGATTGAAAGAAAATTGACAAGATAAAGATATGTATAAATAGAAGAGTCAGTTCTATACAGTGAAATTAGTCTGTTAAATATATTTTAATATTTAAGTTTTAACATAATTTTGATAACAGTGAAGAAGATGATTTATGAAAGGGAAATACTTTGATGTTTTATATAGAGGTTGAGTTCGTCAATTATTATATTCTTAAAGGAGTACAGAGCATTCATGTGTCTTAATCGTACTAATGATATAAGCATAATTTTTATTTAACGATTAATAATATAATTATACTATTTACAAACGTCGTTAAACATATTAATTGACATTATTAATGTGTCTAATGATTAAGTTTGTAATTGTTATATACAAAAAATAACTTCGCATGGGCGAACCCTCAGACGCAACAAAGATTAAGATCCACGCCCTCACAAACAACAATAGCAAGATAGTTCCAGACACTAAGCCCTGCCTCACTCGTTAGGACACAACGACGATGCGAGGCACAAAATAGTATTCCAGCGACAACACGACCCAGCAAAAGGGGGTTGGGAACGACCCGGCATGGTAGTTGATCATCCCTCTCACGACCGCTTCCTCATCATAACGACCCTCACGACATCTCCGAGGCCAGGAACTCTCGCTTGAGACATCAGAGTATCTTGCCTGACACGGTAACGGCTATAAGCCCACTAACCGGCCTGAAAAGCCTACTCCCGCAGCCTACAGCCAGAACATGATCTTTTCATTGTCTTTTCTCATTTATTTCTGATGTAATACAACTGTAGCAAATAATCAATGCATGTAACCTCTCCTTCCTTTATAAATAGGATTGCATTGTTAGCAAGAGGAGGAGAGGGCAATCTTGTAAGCAGAAACCCTGTAAATTATCCATCATTAATAAAAACTTCCGCTGTGGACGTAGGATCCGGTACCGTCTGAATTTGGCTGAACCACGTTAAATGTGTGTATAGCAAATCCATTCCATCTTCTTCCTCTCAGTTCCATTCCCGCAACACTTTAGGAGTGGCATTGATTCCCAAAACTCACATCTGGTTGACTGAAGTTCTGGTCCTCCATACTAACCAAATTTCATCGTTAACATTTTGGCGCTGTCTGTGGAGAATCATCCGCTCTTTGAAGTTTCCATTGCCATTCAGCAATGGCCAGAGGAAGAACAACTTGGAGTTCTACAGCTCCAGCTTCTCAACAGCATACTGTCGCGCCTCAAATGCACGAGGTGCAGATGCCTGATCAATCTCGGTCGGCTCTAGAAAATACAATCAAAGAATTGGCTGAGACTGTTAAAGCACTTGCCCAAGCGCAATCACAAAATGCCCAAAGACAAGAAGAGGTCATGGTGCAACTCTAGCAGCTTCGAGAAGAAGCCCAGAGAGAGGTTCGCGACGACCGTGACAACCAGCAACTGGGGGGCTCGCAACGTGCGGAAAGCTCTACCCCCCAACGTGAAAGCCAGCATCCGGCAATGGACGAGGTTCTCCAAAGGCTGAAATTACTTGAGGAGTGCGCGCAGCCTCAGAATAATCAGACACGATATGAGGAAACCTGGCCATTTTCTATGGAGATTGAGAAGTAGCCTCTATCGCAGAAACTCAAGGTGCCGCTATCTTGCTATATGAAGGGAATAGTGACCCAAATGACCACCTGGACGCGTTCAATACTCAAATGGACCTCCAGACGATCAAACCCCTGATGAAGTGCCGTGTCTTTCCCGCCACATTAGGGGTAGCACCTCACGCCTGGCTCAGATGCCTCCCCGCACACAGTATTGGCAGTTGGGAGGATTACCAGAAGAAATTCATTGATCAATACTGAGCGTTGAAGAGACAACTCGTACCTCCCTGCCATATTGCAATGATCTTCCAACACAGGGAAGAGTCACTCAAAGAATACATAACTCGATTCAGACATGAGGCCAACTCCGTGGAAAACCCCTCGGAGGAAAGCATTCTGACAGCTATCTCAATGGGACTTCGCAAAAGCGGCAAACTATACCGAAGCCTTTACAAATTTCCCGCTCGAGATCTCACTGAATTCTATGATCAGGCGACTAAACAAATAAGGTGGGAAGAAACCTTTGAAACGGAGGAATCCAAGTACAAAGTGGGCCAAAATGGTCCCATCACGAGCAAAAAAAGGAGCTACGAGAGTCATAACAGCCCCGCTCCTCACCTTGCAAAGAAGGCAAAGCCTCAGCGGCCCAGAGACTGCTTTGAGAACTATAGTATCCTATCAGACACCCAGGATAAAATCTTCACCATGGAAAAGCATAATGAGGATTTTGGGAAACTCCGGCCATTATGGTCACTCCTCAAATCTAGAGACCATAGCAGATTCTGCGTTTACCATAATGAGGCCAGGCACACCACCTCTGAATGCCATGCTCTGAGAAACGCCATCGAACGCCTTATTGAAAGAGGCCGATTACAGGAGTATGTGGTAAAATCATCAGGGCAGCGCACTCAACAGGCACCATTGTGGTAAAATCATCAGGTTGTAGTCACCCAGGAGCCTGAGCCCTCCATCAGAACCATATTTTAACCTTATGACGGTCGTTCGCTAATTTGTACCAATTATGGAATTCTGAAATTAATGTAAGTGGCCGATTGGCCAGACACCATTGAGATAAGATTTTCTCTCACTGTAGTGAATGGTTCTCACCTCACTACAGCCTCCATCCCAGCGAACGGTTTTCACCTCGCTGCAACATGAATACAAACTTAAAATCGAGGGTGAGACAGCCTTGAGCCTACCTCGCAACTCGCAGGGGTGCTACAGTCTTGAACCTACCCCGAGGCTTCGAAAAACATTTAAAATTGAGGGTGTGACGGCCTTGAGCCTACCTCGCAACGCCCGGGGGTGTGACGGTCTTGAACCTACCTCGAGGCTTCGAAAAATATTTAAAATTAAGGGTGCGATGGCCTTGAGCCTACCTCGCAACGCCCGAGGGTGCGATGGTCTTGAACCTATCCCGAGGCTTCGAAAAATAAAAATCAAAACCCAGCAAATGATTTTCACTCCACTACTATTAAAATAAAGTCATCATCGCCCACAGCTCTCATGCGGACGAATCCCTCAGTTTTCATGCAGACAAATTCCCGTGGCTCTCACGTGGATGAGTCTCTCACAACTCTCATATGGATACATTTCTCACATTCCAAACGAGGTCTCTCAAAGATTCAGCTCACTTGCAATCTCGCGACAGATTGAGGTATTCAGAAAATAAAGAACAGACGATTGGCAAAAAAAGGAGTATTTCATTAATTGTCAGAAATTTACATACAAGGAAGCACGAAGCATCTATTACAATTTTTGAGAGGAGAAGAACCCATACAAAAGGACCTCGGCAAGCGAGGTGAAGGTTCTGCAGGGGGAAAGGCCAGTCTCTAAGCCCGCTCTTGGCGACAGAGCAACAGCCCATAGTCCCTCCTGCTTATTCCTCCACCGTTGTGCCTGTCTGGGTTGAAACTAGAGCGTCCATCGGAACCAGCAGGCCAGGTAATAGAGCTACCGATGACGGCTAGAGGGGGTGGCCAGAAGACATCGTGAAAGCCCCACCAGGCCAATTCTGTGCTGAGGCCATGTGCAACGGGCCATCCGTGTCTCCCACCACCATGCAACAGGCCATCCAAGTCTCAAAGCTTAGCCGGAAGCCAAGACACCAAGAAGCTCCAGAAGCTCTTCAGCTTTTTAGTCTCCTCCATTAAATTTCCCTAAGGCAGAAGAAAGGATACCTCAGGCTATATATAGACCCGCTCAATCCTTTAAAGAATCCTAAGGAAATATGGCCAAATCTTCATCCAACGGCTCAAAATGAGCGGCAATGCCATGCTAACGGCTAGCAACGGCAAACAGGAGAAAGTATGGCTTAAAGCAGAATGGAAAGACATCCGACATAATACTTCGGTCAAATAAGGACACTGATTGAAGATATGAATCCAGCCTTGAAAATATGCAACTCCCGGTTCGCAAAGCAAACCGAGAAAGATTAAGATCCACGCTCTCACAAACAACAATAGCAAGGTAGTTCCAGACACTAAGTCTTGCCTCACTCGTCATGACACAACGACGATGTGAGGTACAAAACAATGTCCCAGCGACTGCACGACCTAGCGGAAGGGGCTTGGGAACGACCCAGCATGGTAGTTGATCGTCCCTCTCATGACCACTTCCTCATCATAACGATCTTCACGACATTTCCGAGGCCAGGAACTCTCGCTTGAGACATCAGCGTATCTTGCTTGACAAGGTAACGGTTATAAGCCCACCAGCCAGCATGAAAAGCCTACTCCCATAGCCTACAACCAGAACATGGTCTTTTCATTGTCTTTTCTCATTTATTTCTGATGTAACACAACTGTAGTAAATAATCAATGCATGTAACCTCTCATTCCTCTATAAATAGGATTGCAATGTTAGCAAGAGGAGGAGAGGGCAATCTTGTAAGCAGAAACCCTGCAAATTATCCATCATTAATAAAAACTTCCGTCGTGGACGTGGGGTCTGGTACCATCCAGATTTGGCCGAATCACGTTAAATGTGTGTATAGCAAATCCATTCCATCTTCTTCCTCTCAGTTCCATTCCCACAATACTTCAGGACTGGCATTGATTACCAAAACTCACATCTGGTTGACTAAAGTTCTAGCCCTCTATACGAATCGAATTTCACCGTCAACAGTAATCGAGATTGATCAATAAAAAACTTATAGTTGCTTGATCGTGACTTTGAACTCATTAAATTCATGTTGTCTGTAGTATTGTGATTCAATAATTGAGCTTGAAATCGTCCAGATAACGTAAAGGGTTGAATGATCATCACTCAAACGTTCATTTTGGTCTAAATTATCAAATATCATTTAAATCAAACACTCTCAATTATTAAAAATTAATCTCATTGATGTATAAAAAAATAATTGGATATAGTTTAATAATAAAAAATTGAATAATTGGTTACAAATTTTAGGTTTGATTATTTTCGTTGTGGATATATCAAAAAAGAATTAAGGCAAATCCTATCAAGCACTCTAATACTTAATTAATGACTTTTTTTTTTCTTTCCTTAACCTCCGTAAACTGAAAGACAGAAAAAAAAAACCTTTATTTTCTTGATAATCAAATCTTTGACATTGATTATAAAATAAAATTTGAAGCAAAAACTATAGATAAAACCAATAGTTTTTAAGATTAAAGTGTCCTGTAATTTCATTTAATTTTTAATTAATTTTTTATAATTTAAAATTTTTAAATTAGATTATTATATTTATTTTTATTTATAATTAGATAATCATTATCATTTTTTAATGAGTTTTATTAGCAATAGACATCTATAGATAACAATTTTTTAATATGATTTAATAATGATTAATGTAAGAATTTTATATAATTTTTATTTATAATTAAGTAAAAAATAATTTTAAAAAATTATATTTATTTATGAAATTATTTTACTTTTTTAAAAAATTATGATAATTTAATTATTTCTCACTTCATAAATTATTATTTAGTGGATCAATTATTAATAAAATTTAATAAGAAAATGATAATTTATATCTAATTAGAAATAAAAAATATAAAATTTAATTTAAAAATTTTAAATTATAAAAATTTAATGAAAAATTAAATGAAGATATGCGTAATAATAGAATAAATTAATCTATTATTAATCATTAATTAAAAAAGCAACAGCTGTCATTTTGCCAAAAATTCTCTCCTAGTGGAGTTGCCTCTCGTTTGGGTTCTAGGGTTCTAAAGCCCTATCTTATGGTTCCTCCTCGGCGTTCCAGTCAGAGCAAGGCGGTTGACCTTTATGTGCATCAGGCTTGATTTTGTTTTTGAAATCAAATGGAAAAAAAAAAAAAAATTAGTTGTTTTTAACTCTCAACGGTCAAAACATTCAATTTTCTTGGAGAGTTCGAATTCCTAAATTCACTTTTAGCCATTTACTTTACTTCTAAATTTTTTAATGGAAAATTTGGGAGTTAACCGCTAAAGATAAAGAAATGCAATAAAAAAATGAAAAGTAAAGAAACCAAAAATGATGAATGGAAAAGAGGGAACTTTCTTTTCCTCATTTAATGTTTGGACTTTGGAGAATTGCAAAATTGTTTCTTATGTTTTCCCCTTTTTTTAAAGAAAATTCATATTTAACTCTTAAAAATTAAGATAATTACATAAAAGTCTTTAATATATTTTATTGCAATTTTTTGAAATTTTTTTTTAACTTCGCCCCTATATAAATCTTTAATTTATTTCCCTCCTTAATCAAATAAGGAGAAGATTATGACATAATTTTTTTCATCATCTCTCATTAAAACATAGTGTTAATGTTAGATGACATCAAAGATATCACAATAATTAACATTTGTTATACACCAATTTATTTTTAGATTAAATTTTAGAAAGCCTTTTCAACAAAAAATAATTTTAATTTTATTGTTATAGTAAGATTTTTAATATCCTAATCCATTATTTTTTTGATAAATAGAAAAATTATCTCTTTAATTTTAAAAATTATTTAATTTATCAAAATATAATAAATAATAATACTAAAATTTCGTGATATATTACCAAAAATATTTCCCATTCCAGCAAATGATTCAGGTTTAATTCATCATTTGCTTTTTTTTTAAATATAAATATATTTAAAGTTTGATCGAGTAAAAAAAACGCAGTTTGATTGAGTCCTCGGTAGATGGGCTGGCCGAGACAAACTGGCCCAGTCCATTAATCAACGTGTGGGGTTTAGTATAGAAGACGCTACCGTTGACTCTGATGGTGTTTTTGCATAATCTCTTCGCACCTGTGTTAAGCAATAAGGTCCTTTTGCCGTGAGCTTTGAGGAGACCAAAAAAAATTAAGTGCAATTCTTCGTTTTTCCTTCCACAATTTCAAAGGTAAGGAATCTGCAATTAAACTTAAGATGGAAACTAAAAATCAGCGATATATACAAAGTCAAGCGACGTACCAAGAAAGTCAATACACAAATATATCCCTCCACACCACAATACATTTCCTCCCTCCAAGTTACTGTTATTTCTTCGCACTTCCTTCTCTCCTTCCTGGAAACTCTGCACTTAATCTCAACTTATACACAATACACACAGAAATTTTCTGTGTCCTCTATTCAGGTGGGTAGTTGGATTTCGCTGATGGGTAACTGTTTTGCAAACCGACTTGATGATCAAAGCCACCGTTCTACCTCCGTCACCACTAAACCGAATGATCACTCAGGTTTTGTATTTTCTATTTGGTTCTTCTTTAGTTTTCTTATCATCAGATTGATTCTCCTGAAAATGAAAAAATCCACATGCCAAACGAACATTACTCCATGTGTCTAGAGCTTGATTTAGGGAATCATAGCAATGAGTGCTAAACACGTGTAGCTTACATGAATTTAACATGCAGATGGAAAGTTTTCTCCGCCAAATAGAAAACACGGCGATCAAAATGGATTGGACAGCAGAATAACTAACAATGGCTCCAGAGCAAATGGCAAGAAACCGATGGAAGAAACTGGTGACTATCGTCAACATGGAGTTTCCGGCGAATCATCTCCGCCGCCGGCCACTGGGAAGATCGTGACACCGAATCTCAAAATGTTCACACTAGAAGAGCTGAAGAGCGCGACCAGGAACTTCAGGCCAGACACGGTGCTGGGCGAGGGGGGTTTCGGGAGAGTCTTCAAAGGATGGGTGGAAGAGAAGACCTTCAAGCCATCCAAGGTTGGTGTCGGAATACCGATCGCTGTTAAAAAATCTAATCCTGATAGCCTCCAAGGGATGCAAGAATGGCAGGTAAATCCGTATTTCTATTTTCTAGTCTTACTCTATTATTACTTATTGCCGACTTGCCATTAAATGGTGCAAAATACAAGAAGTGAAAATAATACTGAGATCATAGGTTTGCCCAAGTCATTGCTACTTAACCTTCCATTCATGAGTGTCCACGTACGATTTATTTGCATTTGAAGCACTCAAACGTATGAGGATAGCTAGCTAGCTTTGTTTTGATATTATTGGGTATAAAATATGGTGCAGAGTGAGGTGAAATTCTTGGGCAAGTTTTCTCATCCAAACTTGGTAAAACTGCATGGCTACTGCTGGGAGGAGAATCAATTCCTCCTTGTATACGAATACATGCAGAAGGGCAGTTTGGAAAACCACCTCTTCAGAAGTAAGGAATACTTCAACAACCCAATTTACTATTACAATAAATAAATAAATAAATAAAGATACAATTAAAAATCCTTCTAATGAATTAAATAACGTTAGTGCAGAAGGTCCAGAAACACTTCCGTGGGAGATAAGGCTGAAAATAGCCATAGGAGCAGCAAGAGGTCTGGCTTTCTTGCATACGTCTGAGAAATCTGTCATCTTCAGAGATTTCAAATCCTCCAATATTTTGCTAGATGGGGTAAGCATCAAGCAAGGCTTTTCGATTGTCTTTTCTTTTACCGTAGAATCCGAAAGTTGTCGCCGTGTTTCAGATTTTTCTGCCTTCCTTGTTATATTCACAAATGTCTGTGCTTAGTCCAATATTTATTATTCATGATAGGGGTATAATGCAAAGCTGTCAGACTTCGGGCTGGCTAAGTTAGGCCCTGTCAACGGCAATTCCCATGTTACAACTCGCGTCATGGGCACATATGGTTACGCTGCGCCCGAGTATATGGCCACCGGTAACACCACTTTCCTATCTCCTTTCTTCCTTTAAATTCGACAAAAATTTAATCTTCCTATAACTATTACATGATTTTGTAATTATAATCTATAATAG
Organism: Saraca asoca; assembly: GCA_026873985.1. Taxonomy (NCBI): domain Eukaryota; kingdom Viridiplantae; phylum Streptophyta; class Magnoliopsida; order Fabales; family Fabaceae; genus Saraca; species Saraca asoca. The sequence continues at coordinate 35,781 of JANHAO010000992.1, forward strand.
TGCTATAAGAAAATTATACCACCTTCTTCTTCTTCTTCTTCTTCTTCTTCTTCTTCTTCTTCTTCTTCTTCTTCTTCTTCTTCTTCTTCTTCTTCTTCTTCTTCT
>JANHAO010000993.1:0-35661 GCA_026873985.1 Saraca asoca
TAAATATATATAAAAATAATAAAATATATATAAATAAATATATACATAGATGATATAATAAATATATATATAGATATATAATATAGAATGAAATATATATTAATATATATTACCTATAGATCAGACCTATTTTCCTTAATGTACATAGAGAGAAAGAAAGAGCAAGTAAAGTAATATCAGAAGCATGCATAGTTGAAAGTTATATATTATTTTAAAAAAATCTCATAATTTGAATAATTATTTTAAAAAAATAAATTCATATGATTTATGCATCAAGATAATTATTTTAATTTATCATGTACATAAAATAATTGCTAAATTTTATTTTATTATTATCACATATTTCATGAAGTGGCAGTTGAAAGCTAGAATTGGAAGCTAAAAGCTAGAGTTAGAAATTCAAAATTGGAAGTTAGAGTTAGGAGCTGAGTACTAGTAGTTGCGAGCTAACTGAGACCTGCGAGCTAGATTTGGGAGCTAGGAGCTAAGAGTTGGGAACTAGAGCTAGGAAATGGGAGGTAAAAGCTGGGAGCTGCGAGCTAGCTGAGACCTGTGAGCTAAATCTGGAAGCTGAGAGCTAGAGTTGGGAGATATGAGCTAGCTGAGACCTGCAAGCTAGATCTGGGAGCTGAGAGATAGAGGTGGGAGGTGGGAGGTGGGAGATAGGAGCTATGAGCTAAGAGTTAGGAGCTAGAGCTGAGAGCTGGAAGTTAGGAGCTAGTTGAGACCTGTGAGATAGATTTGGGAGCTGAGAGCTAAAAGTTAGGAGTTAAAGCTGAGAGATGGGAGATGGGAGATGGGAGATCAGATCAGATCCATTTTCCTTAGTGTACGTAGAGAGAAAGAGAGGGTAAGTGAAGTAATATCAGGAGCATGTATAGTTAAAAATTATATAATTATTTTAAAAAAATCTCATAATTTGAATAATTATTTTAAAAAGTTAATTCACATGATTTATGCATCGGCATGCAAATAAATATATATAAAAATTATAAAATATATATATAAATAAATATATACATAGATAATATAATAAATATATATAGATATATAATATAAAATGAAATATATATTAATACATATATTACTTACAAATCAAATCTATTTTCTTTAGTGTACGTAGAGAGAAAGAAAGAGCAAGTGAAACAATATCAGGAGCATGTATAGTTGAGAGTTGTATAATTATTTTAAAAAATATATCATAATTTAAATAATTATTTAAAAAAAATCAATTCACATGATTTATGCACCAGCATGCAAATAAATATATATATAAATAAGAAAATAAATATTTATAAAAATAAATATATATAGATTATATAATAAATATATATACATATATAATATAGAATGAAACATATATTAATATATATATATATATTAAATATATTAATATATATTACGTACAGATCAAATCTATTTTTCTTAGTGTACGTAGAGAGAAAGAGAGAGCAAGTGAAGTAATATCAGGAGCATGTACAGTTGAAAGATATATAATTATTTTAAAAAAATCTCATAGTTTGAATAATTATTTTAAAAAAATCAATTCACATGATTTATGCACCGGCATGCAAATAAATATATATGAAAATAATAAAATAAATATATACATAGATGATGTAATAAATATATATATAGATATATAATATAGAATGGAACATATATTAATATATATATATATATATATATATTACTTGCAGATGAGATCTATTTTCCTTAGTATACGTAGAGAGAAAGAGAAAGCAAGTGAAGTAATATCAGGAGCATGTATAGTTGAAAGTTATATAATTATTTTAAAAAAAATCTCATAATTTGAATAATTATTTAAAAAAAATCAATTCACATGATTTATGCATTGGCATGCAAATAAATATATATGCTAGGAGCTAGCTAAGACCTATGAGCTAGATTCGGGAGTTGAGAGCTAGCGTCAGGAGTTAAGAGCTAGAGCTAGGAGATGGGAAATGGGAGCTGAGAGTTGGGAGTTACAAGCTAGTTGAGATCTACAAGCTAGATCTGGGAGCTGAGAGCTAGAGTTGGGAGCTAGGAGCTAGGAGCTAGAGCTAGGAGATGGGAGCCAGAAGTTGGGAGCTAACTGAGACATGCGAGCTAGATCTAGGAGTTGAAAGCTAGAGTTAGGAGATGGGAGATAGGAGATGGAAGCTATGAGCTAGCTAAGACCTGTAAGGTATAGCACATCTTTAGAGCTGAGAGCTAGATTTGAGAGCTACGAGGTAACTAAGACCTGCGAGCTTAAGCTCATCTTTAGAGCTGAGATAGGCTCTGATTAGCTGGGCTTGTCCGTTGGGCTTTTGCCAATCCATTTGCATGGTTCTAAAAGTACCCATAACAAAAACGAAGCAGAGAAGATTGAGAATAATTATTATTTCAATTATTAATTTAAATAATTTACTGTGATACATTATGTAAGTATTTTTTTTTAAAAAAAGGATATAGCATATAAAGACATAAAATGAGCTATTTCAAGGAAGAGCATGTGAGATGTTTGTCAAGGCTATGCACTGCACTCATGGTTCTGCCCTAGCCAATCCCCACCACCATCCCTTCTTACTTCTTTTCATTTCTCTTTTTTCTCTCTCCATCAAATGATTAATTATTTACTCTATTCAAAAACTATACTGAGTTTACACAAAATATTTTATAATTTTGTAGAGTTTTTAAAAAGGAAAATGCATGCATTCAACTGCAAACTATATATATATATATATATTTACCGTGCTCTCATCAACAGCTGCAGCGTTATTTCATAGAGCAACATTCCATGGATGTTTTAACTTATACATATAAAATTATATTTATAAAAATTTTAACAAGACTTTCTATTAATAATTTATAATTAATTGATATAATACTATTTCAATTATTAATTTAATTAATAACTTATACTATAAAATAAATATTTTCATTAATAATTGAAATTTTGTGTTTAGAAGTGATCTTGATTTTGTAATTAACTTATTTGTGTTTAGAAGGGGATTGATTCTATTTTTTGCTTGGAAGAATTTGACTTAGTTGTACTGTCGACTAACAATGTTCGTACATGATCAAGGTTAATGAAATTTGAATAGTAGTTTTCTCCTCTATATTGTCATTCAAAAATTAACTTAGTTGATGTTATTTGCAGGCACATAGCTTCTATGCCTATTTAATTTGTTCATCATATTTTCTTTATACTATCTTAATTGTGTTTTGACTCACATGACAACAAACCTAATCTAGCAAAGATTATTCATTACTTCATTGCAAACTTTAGCTTTCACAATTCAGTATCATGCAATTGCATGTTTCTCACTTTCCAACAATTTTTATTTGCACAGCTTTATTTCTTTAACATAATTAACCATTAACTATTTCATAACTAAGAATTTATTAATTATCAATTATTTTTTTATAAATTTGAGATTCAACTCCTAAGCTACATGCATTAATTTTGGTAACATATTGAAATAAATCATATACACAAACAAAATACATCAATTCAAATATTCTTTTCACTATTATAAACATTTAATTTATCATATGCACAAATAATTGCCAAATTTAATTTTATTATTATCACATATTTCATGAAGTCATTATAAAACCTGTGCATAGCACGGGCTCAAAACTAGTTTTATCTTTAAATATCTAGCTAAATGTTCAAAAAAGACAGATATTGGTTTCCTCCCCTATGACATGATCTTTACCCCTATTTTTGCTAAATTCAAACTAAAATTTTCTAATGAACATTAAGTTTTTCAAATAAATCCAACTACTATGACTAATGCATTACATTTACACAAAATGGGACTAGAACAAAACGAATCAGGAAAATGGACTAGAAAATGGTCACAAAATCCTCAAACCACTGGAGGATTCACAGGCTCAGGAGCAGTTGGATTATCCAATGAAGTTGAAACAATAATAATTAAGGTTAAAAAAAGAATGCACAAACACATGAATGATCAAATGGATTAACTTTTAGACAAACAAGATAATTTGATTAAGTCAATGGATAACTGCATGGCTAATATGGAACTTGAAAATCGGAAGCATGCCACCCAAGTAAATGAGTGGCTCAATTCCATTGAAACTCAATTACATGAGATAATACAGCGAATGCAAGAGCAAGATGATGAGGCTAAGCTACATAGAATGGATGATTAAGACCTTCCATAAGCTTAGTATGATGTGTATTGTTGTTTGTCTATTATCTCCCTTAGTCCTATATCCCTTATTTTATTATTTTTGTTGTTCCAGATTATATTTTGGTGTTTTGATGATGATCATGTAGTTTGATATTTTGAGATGTTATATTTTGATGTTCTATATTTTGGATATTGTATCTGAATATTTTGATTCTAATATCATATATTTGATTTAGTATTATGAGTACATTTGTTTTTTGAATTCTAGATATTATGTTTGTTGAATGACTTTTGACTAAATTCTATACTAGATTTTGATTTGGATTATTCATTTTATTTTATTCTTTTTGGTATATTTTTTAAAAAGATGCATTATTACTTTTTGATATACCAAAAGGAGGGAGAATAAATTATTTTAAATAAGATCTCAAAGTGAGAAGTAAAGATTTTGGAGAATGAAGGTTTTTAGTTAAGGGAAAATAAAGAATTTTAGATGAGATGTTACCTTCAATTCAAAAGGGAGAGATAGATGGAAAGATATAGTAAATAATAAAGATGAGTGTGATATAAGTATAAAAGGCAATTTAAAAGGGGAAGAGTAAAGCAATAAAAGAGATAAAATAAAAATAAAAATTGAAAATAAAATGAGCTTTTAAATTTTAAAAATCTTGATAGATTTGTTTTTCAAAAATTTTGATTCTAAACTTTGATCTTTATCTAAAATTATTTGTCACCATAAAAAAGGGGGAGATTGTTAGCATTTGAGATGTTAGCATTGTTGCATCTATATATGAAGATTGTTAGCATTACTAGAGATTGTTAACTAGAGATATTGCTTTGCTATCTTTTCTTATTTAGTTTTGATGTTGAAAACAATTTTAAATCTAACAATATGTTTTAGTGTTTGTTATTTGTTTTTATAGAATCAAAGTGTATGAGATTCAAAAAATCTACAATTAGATTTAGTAATTATTTTATTTTTAATAGGATCTTTTGTAAGTGAATTCTAATCAAATTTGATTTAAGCAAATTTCTTAAAATAAATAAATTGAGGTAGAAATAAACTACTTAAAGTGAGTTAAAATAAAATATTTTTCAAACAATATTTTCAAATGATTTTTCACAAGTGTAAATTTTATAAAAATCATTTTACATTGTGTGAATCGCTTCATATTGAAAAATTTATGAAAATGTATTTGAATCGATTCATGAAAAAAAGTTTTAAAAAATATTTCTTACCAAAGGTTAGGAATTTTTCCTGAATTGATTAGATAATTGATTCAAGGCCTGTTCACATAATACTATGATTCAATTCATGCGTCGATTCGATTATGAACTTCTTCACGATCTTCATAAGTGAATCGATTCACAAATTGATTCATTAGTTGGTAACCGCTCCAAATCGATTTACAAACAGAAAATTAGTTATTTTTAAAATTCGATTACAATAACTATAAATACTCGACCTTATTTTAAACTTAATCAATTTTATCAATTTTCATATTCTTCAAGTGCAAAAAACACAAAGCTAATAAAGTTGAACTGGATTCATTATCTACTTCATCGGATTTCACAATTTAAAGGATCTTGAATCAAATTTAAGGAGAATTCATATTAGATATTTGAGATATCCATCTCAAATTGTGGTATTGTATTTCTTACCCTATTTCTTGATTTTATTTCAGATTTCTAGGTTAATAGAATTCAAAAATACAAATAAAGAGGTTGATATTCTCTTTGCATCTTCTTTAGTTGTGCGGTTAATTACAACTAGTTGAAGATTGTAAAGAATTCTTGGAATATTTCTAAGTTATGAGGTTGATCATAGTTTGTATGTATTGATGGTGAAATTTGGTTCATGAGGGAGATCCAAACTTCAGCCAATGGGGAGGAGTTCGAGGATCCAATGTTACTTCCAAAGGGCAGAAGAAGAAGGACCGAGGGGAAGAAGGGACGAAGAGCGAGCGAGTTTAACGTGGTTCAGCTAAATCCAGAAGGCACCGGACCCTACATCCACGGCAGAGATTTTATTGATGTAAATTATTTTTAGCAGGGTTTCTGCTTACAGAGTTCAGCCTCCTCCTCCTTCTAACAAGGCAATCTTATTTATAGAGGAAAGAGGTGTTACATGCATTAATTACAAGCTACAGCTGTGTTACATCAAGCTATAAATAGAAAAGACAATAAAAAGGCTACAATTCGACTACCGCAAAATGTAGGCTACGGGATGGATCCCCCCTTGGTCGGCTATAGACTCGAGTCTATTGGCATCCACTGCTTGGTGCCGTTGCGCCAAGCGAGGTGCTGGGCGTCCCGAGCGGGGAGTTCCTGGCTCGAGGTCGTCATGGGGATCGTTGTAGCAATATAGCAGGATCAAGCGGGGTGATCGGCTACTTGGCGAACGAGTCTTGTGACCTTCTCACTGGATCGCTGGGTCGCTACCTTCCGAGGCGAGGGCTTGCTTCACGAGATGGGCCCAGGACAACTTCGTCGTGCTACTTTCTGATGGGCGAAGCGAGGCTCGCTGAGTGCCTTTCGCGTGCACGGGGCCACGAGCTCTCGAAGCCATTTTTGTATATAATAATATGAGATATAAGAATTATTGTATATCGGATAGTAAAAGCCTAACTAAATCTTGTGTAATAGGTTGGCAAAAGTTTAATAAAATCTTGTAGTATTCTAGGTAGGTAAGAGTCTAGTCAAAATCTTGTATTGTAAATTGATATTCAAGAGCCCGGTCAATTCTTGATGTTGTTAATAAAAGTAGTTATCTAGTTCAGGATTAATCCAGTGGATGTAAACTTTAACTGTGGTTCCAGTTAAAGTTGAACCACTTTAAAAATCCTTGTATTCTTAATTATTCTTTCTACACTTTATCCTTTCTAAAGTTCTGCTGCAATATTAGTTCACTGCAATTCTAATATTACTGTTATTTAGTTTTAAATTGCAATTCTACCTAGTTGAATAATCTGTCTTTAAAACTTAACATTTTATTTAATCGGTTACTTCAATACAATCTTGATTATCCAATAAGCTTTTAAAGACAACTTTCTTTAAAAACTTCCGCTTTACAAATAAAAAAGAATCCAATCTATTTCAAAAGAGTATATATTTTTACATTTATAAAAAGAGTAAGATCTATATTTTTCTGGATCAATAGTCTCCATCGTGTTTTCTACCTTCAATTTATCAAGGGAAATGTTTAGTTAATTATACAATGTGAAGTGAGAAATGTTTGGTTAATTATATCATATATAATGAGAAATGTTTAATTAATTATGTCATGTATAGCAATAAATGTTTGGTTAATTATATGATGTATAATAAGAAATGTTTAGTTAATTATATCATGTAAGATGTGAAATTTTTTATACATATTGTTCACATATTTTATTTTATCAATACTTGAATAAATTTTTAATATGTTTTATTCACATTTCCTGTAGTAAAGAATGAGTGCCACAATCGAGTTTTAGGTAATTAGAATACGAGATAAATATTAGTATGTGGCAACAAAAACAAAGAATTGGAATGTTCGAGAAAATAAAGCCATTAAACCAAATGAGTGTGCAAAATAATACAAAACAGGCTATTAGGGTCAGATGTTCAAAATAGGAATGTCACACCGGCAATTAGGAATTAGCTTCAAAAGTTGAGCATTCAAAAAATTAAAAATGCGAACGTGGATTGTTTGGTCAAAAAGCCCCACAGTCTCGGGATCCTCTTCACTATTTTTCCCATCAAAGATTCAGACAAAGATTTCAAAACCTCATTAATCAAAATGAATCGTTCAAACGTACAAACTGAGAACCCTTATTTAACCATTAAAGAAAAAAAAGATAATATCAACGTTTTAAGTTATTAAATATGAGATAGTGATAGATTTAAATAATATCTAGGAATTTTTAAGTTCAATTCTATTTGTGATCAATATATCATGATAATAAAAAAAATTAAAGGAGATAATAAAAAAAATTAAAGGACTTTGTTTATAATAAAAAAAATAGATAAAACTACATACACATTCAGGCATGTGTTGGCCAACTGTGTATAGAAAAAATGGGCATTAAAATACGAAGGTTAAAATTAAGGTGCTGGATCACATGTTGAAACTTGAAAAGGCATTATAATTTTTTCTAACTGGGTATACAGTATCAGCATACTGTTTAGAGAAGCCATACAAGACTTAAGTTTAGGTGGAAAGTTTAATTTCATAAAAAATAAATTTTTGTATAAATTTTATAAGAAGTAAAATTATTTAATTGATAATAATAAAGTTTTGTTTGATTTAATTATATAATTTCTAAAAAATATTATTAAAATAATTAAAATATGCTATATAAAAATTATGTTCTTTTATTAAAATATTATGTAAAATTTTAAAAGAATATTTTTATTATTATTTAAATTTTATGAAAATAATTTTATATTTTATTTTATTAAAAATATGAGAATTGTGTAACAGGCACACCAAACAACTATGCCTGTTTGCAAACTGTTCTGTTTTTTTGTTTTTAAAAACTGTTTTTGAAAACAGCTTAGAGTTGTTTTCAAAAACTATTTTTAAAACAGATTTTCAGAACAAAATTTTTAAAAATAGTTTTATCAAACAATTTTTTTTGTTTTTAAAACAGCAGACTGCTTTTAAAAACAGAAAACTGTTTTTAAAAACAGTTTTCAAAACTGTTTTTTCGTCCGCACACCAATCGATTTCTTAGTTTTTACTGTGGGGTAAAGACTTGACAACAATACAATCTTACCACCCAGAAGTCTTGAAGAGTAGAGGTGGGAACAACGGGTGGCTGGATGCTCCACGCTAAGGACTCTGAGCATTTCCCTTCCTTCAACTAACTCAATGAAACAGCTGGGGCTAGTCAGCCACCGAGAGAGAGGCCGTACTGGTTTTGGTTCTACATAAACTGTCTGAATCAGTGTTTGATAGTTTGATTATCCTCACTCTCTGCGTTTCTGATTGAAGAGTAGACCTTAGAAGAAAATTAAAAAAAAGAGCGAGATGAGTTTCAGGGAGGAGAATGAAGAGGGGAGGGATCTGAAGAAGCCATTTTTGCACACAGGAAGCTGGTATCGCATGAGTTCTAGGCAATCCAGCTTGTTAGCCTCTGCTCAGGCCATTCGTGAAAGCTCCATCTCTGTCGTGGCCTGCGTTCTCATTGTCGCTTTGGGTCCTATTCAGTTTGGTTTTACCGTAAGATACTCTATTTATTCCCGTTGTTGAATTCCACCTTCAAAACTCAAACTTCCCTTTCTTTCCTCTTTCAAAACCAGCAGAACTCATCACAACAGAAAAGCAAATAAAATTGAATTTGATTTGGTTTCTTAAAATGATATATACTCAGAACTATGTTGTTTGTGGCAGGCAGGATACACATCTCCTACCCAATCTGCTATCATCAAAGATCTCGGGCTTTCAACTTCGGAGGTCCGTATCTCTGTTGATTTTACTCCATTTGGGTCTGCTTATTGTAAACGATTGTTAATTCTTGACTCTTTTTTTTCCCCTTTAATAGTTCTCATGGTTTGGTTCTTTATCCAATGTGGGTGCCATGGTTGGAGCAATTGCCAGTGGTCAGATTGCTGAGCATATAGGACGAAAAGGGGTATACTTTTTTTCTTTTTCCCTTTCATGGCTGATTTTTCTTATCCTTGGACCTAAGAATCTCTGCTTTTGCGTTGATGCCCCAAATTGCAGTCTTTAATGATCGCGTCAATTCCCAATATTATTGGTTGGCTGATCATATCGTTTGCAAAAGTAAGCATCAATCATTTTCTTTTCACCAACTTTATTTAGTCCATTTAACTTGAGCTTGACTTCAAACATGCTCATCACCCTGCAGGATTATTCTTTTCTCTACATGGGAAGATTGTTGGAAGGTTTCGGAGTGGGAATAATATCGTATACGGTAATTTCAATTGTTTTCTCTCATAACATGGCATCATGTGCAACGGAATTCTTGAGTGGGTGTTTCTGTTCAAAACTTCTAGGTGCCAGTATATATAGCTGAGATATCACCTCAAAACTTGAGAGGGACTCTGGTCTCCGTTAACCAGGTTGGTTAATTTATGAACAGTCAGTATTAAGTTAATTATTTAGTACTAGGTATTAAAATTTCCAATATCAGTGAGCTTTGTTCTTTTCTCTATATAGCTCTCTGTCACCATTGGAATTATGCTGGCTTATCTGCTGGGAATTTTTGTTCAATGGAGAATACTTGCTGTTTTAGGTAATCCCCATGAAAATTCAGTAACTTCTCTTCAAATGAATGAAATTCTACCTCTTGTAACTACAAATGTGGCACGTTAAATCATGTTTAAAATGTGTGTAGATAAAAGAAATAATTTTCTACATAAGGCTGACTTGTATGTTGAGTAAGCAAATTCAGGTTGATGAGCTTTATCTTCTTTCTCCTGTAGGAATTTTACCATGTACAATATTAATACCTGGTCTATTCTTCATTCCCGAATCTCCTAGATGGCTGGTAAGCTTCACAAATCATTGTTTTCCTGACAGTCATCCTAAGGTATCGTGATAAATATCCAATGCAAATTGTTTGCTGAATGCAGGCAAAAATGGGCATGACAGAAGAATTTGAAGTTTCTTTGCAAGTGCTCCGAGGTTTTGAGACTGATATTTCTATGGAAGTGAATGAAATTAAGGTAAGAAGCACTGCATCAGATTGGTTGTTTTGGATGATCCTTACATTTCCACATTTTTAATTACTTTTTATCAGAATTTTATGAAGCACAAGATTGATCCTTTTACATTGGGAGCCATTTTGTAGAGGGCAGTTGCATCAACAAGAAGAAGAGCTACAATTCAATTCGCAGAACTCGGACAGAGAAGATATTGGCTTCCCTTAATGGTATTTGAAATATGTCTGGAAGCACTGATTTCCCTAACTGTCTTATGGAGTTGGATTGCCTAACCATTTCTGACTTACTCTTCTCTTGTAGATTGGAATTGGACTGCTCATTCTGCAACAGCTTACTGGAATCAATGGTGTTCTATTTTACGCCAGTACCATTTTTGAAGATGCTGGTAAACTATACTGATTTATTGTGGTAATCTGAAGAAATGCAATAGGAAGATTAAGTAATGCAACCAACAATTACTGTTGTTTCTTGGGTTTTGATTGCAAAAACCATAAACTTAAACAGCCTCTTTTTATGCTCTAGATGGCTGTTATTTTGTTTTGTTCTATATATACGTTTTTTCATTCTCATGGTTTCCATTTAATTAATGCAGGGGTTAGTTCGACTAATGTAGCTACATTTGGAGTTGGTGCTATTCAGGTTCAGCTAAGAGAAACCTCAATTATTAATTCCCATCTTTCTTTCCAGTATTCTCAAAACGTAATCTGACAGATACATGCACCCACTTTTCATCCAGGTTCTTGCCACTTCAGTGTCTCTGTGGTTGGTAGATAAATCTGGTCGCTGGCTTCTACTCATTGTAAGTCTGACTTTTCTCTATCGTGTTAGGTAATATGTCATTTGATAAGAATTACAATAACAAAATTTCTTATTGCAGGTCTCTTCAGCTGGAATGACTTTTAGTCTCTTAATTGTTGCAATCTCATTCTATATAAAGGTAATAATTTATATAATAATACGATCAATGTCTACATGCATTTGAAAGCGATAATCACGGCCTCTCTACGAACAATTTTGCCTTCTGCCCTTATATTTTCCATTTTTCCTTAATTGCTCCCAGGATTTCACATCAGCTGATTCTTCTTTATATAATATATTGAGCATCTTGGCATTGGTTGGAGTTGTGGTATGTATATATGAGCAAATGCATTATACAAAGAATATTTTGATGTTTATTTGATGCCAAGTAATTCTTTTTAGGTCATGGTTGTTGCATTCTCTCTGGGAATGGGACCCATCCCATGGATTATAATGTCTGAGGTATCACCTTTTCTGATTTGTTTTTTTAATTGAACTAAGCTGAGAAAATAACACAATTTTGTGTGTTAGATCCTTCCAATAAACGTTAAGGGCCTTGCTGGAAGTGTTGCAACACTTGCCAATTGGTTTTTTTCCTGGTTGGTTACGATGACAACAAATTTGCTCTTGGCTTGGAGCTCTGGAGGTTTGTATGTTGTGCCTGTATTCTCTCTCCAATTTCTTTTTATATATAATAAAATATGTAGTTAACCAAAAGGTACATCTTTTCTTGGCAGGAACGTTCACCATTTACGCGGTTTTTTGTGCTTTCACCGTAGTATTTGTTACCATTTGGGTGCCTGAGACAAAAGGCAAAACTCTTGAAGAAATCCAATGGTCTTTTAGATGAAGTTTTTGTTTTATTTTATGGGTCAGAAGCTGAATTTAGGAATGCTATTTTGCTTCAGTGTGCTTTGTTTGAGCTCCACAATAACAACTAGTGTTGTTCAATAGATCTTAATAATGGTTCCTCATTGATTCATTTAATTTTTCATTTTTCTTTTTTTGATCTGTTGAAAACGAAGGGAGCTACGCTTCCTATCCAACAAAAAGTCAAGTCGTTAGTATTTGACAAGTGAGGAAAGACTGGACTAGTAGGAACTATGCTGACAAAACACAAATAATGACTCTGGCCTTTCCTGTCATCAAACAAAAAAACAGCTCTTCCAATGCAGCATCGATGAAATCGTGTCACGTAAATAAACAATTACTGACACCTGGCTATGGAACGTCAACGTCATTTCGTGAGATAAATCTCCACAATAAAATAGCGGTATATTCTGTTACAAGATGCTAACTGAACAGACTGCCTCTCATCTATGCTCCCTTGGGGATCTTTTACGAGACAAACGATGCTATAATCTCTGCACATTCAATAAAAATAGAAAGAAGAAAAGACAAAAGCCCACAAGATAACTCACCATTGTCACTGAGGACTTTGTCATAAGAACAGAATTAAACACTAACTCAGACTACAACAACAGAAATTGCTGAATAATGCAACAATTAAGTGTTGCTACCTCTTGTGACAGACGGGTTCACTGTTTAATAGCTTGAATCTTAGGTGCCGCAACATAAGCTGATTTCGCCTAATTATTCCCCACTAAGTATAGTAGAAATTTCAAAACCAATAAATGGATTAGTGAGAAGGGGAAAAATGTTATCACGAGTAACTATGTTCGACTTACATGAACTGCAAGATTCTAAGACAGTAGAATCTGAAGCAAGTTCAACTAGAACTAAAAATATATAAAAGAATTGAATGCACCACTACACAAAGTTTGGCACTTGAAAATGAAAATTCTAACACGAATTAACAGCACAACATCAATAATTTGCACTATAGCAAAACCCCAGACAAAAGAAAAAATCCACAATACTAACACAAAAAGACTTGGCCTGGCGGTAGCAGGGAAAACGAGTGAGAACATTGACAATAAGTACCCCAAATTGAACTGTAACTGATGTTTTACTAAGCTAACTAGGTGACTATTTCCACAGGATACTTGTCAATGCAATCTTCCCAGGGTCCATTAGGAGACGGTCTCACATTGTGAAGTGCCTGCCAGACTGCACTGTTGCACTTAAAGCCACTTCCAAATGCAATTTGCCAGACCCGGTTGCCCTTTCGCATTCTCCCTTTTGCTTCTGTATATGCCAACTCATACCAAATGGAGCTAGAAGAAGTGTTCCCGAAACGATGAAGAGTCATCCTAGAAGCCTCAACATGCATGGGAAGCAGCTCCAGGTTCTTCTGCAGCTCATCAATCACTGCCCTCCCTCCAGCATGTATGCAGAAATGATCAAATGCCAGTTTAAAATCCGGTATATAAGGCTTGACATCTGCCTTGAACAATTTCTTCATCACCAAAGCTGCGAAAAACAGAAGCTGCTCACTGATTGGGAGCACAAGAGGACCAAGTGTGGTGATGTTGGTTTTCAGTGCCCCTCCAGCTATTGCCATCAAATCCTTAGATAAGGAAACACCCGTCTTCCCGGCATCATCCTGCTCCTGATAAACACATCTAAAGGCCTTATCATCAGCCCCACGATGCGTCCTTACAACATGAACAAGCCTATACTTTGACCTCCTTCTATCTTTAGACTTGTTTGAAAGCAGAAGTGCAGAACACCCAACTCGAAACAAGCAATTGGGTATTAACATAGATTTCTTATTCCCAAAGTACCAATTTTGAGTAATGTTCTCTGTACTCACTACAACAGCATAAGTATTCCTGTGAACTTGCAACAAATCCTTGGCGAGATCAACCGCTATAACCCCAGCACTACATCCCATTCCCCCCAAATTAAAACTCCTAATGTTACCTCTCAATTTATACTTGTTAACAATCATAGCTGAAAGAGAAGGTGTAGGATTAAACAAGCTACAATTCACAATAAGAATCCCAATATCCTTCGGCTTAACATTGGTATTAAGGAAAAGATTATCCAAGGCACCAAACATCACCTGCTCAGCTTCTTCCCTAGCTGCAGCCATAGTCGGCCTTGGAGGGATATAATGCATGGCTTCAGGGAAGTAGGTTTCGTCCCCAAGACCAGAACGTTCCAAGATTTTCCTTTGAAACTCGAGCGATGATTCATCAAAGTCCCCAGTGAGCCTCGAATGCTTCATAAACTTATCATATGGAGCTTTGAGATGATCAGCAGGGCGAAAACACGCAAAATCAACGAGATAAACAGGGCGAGGGCGAGTCATTATATAAACGGTAAGACCGAAGACAAAGAATGCAGAACAGATGATGAAACTGACTAGATTGTACTGAAGGTGAAGCCATAATTGCCATAAATCGTGGAGTTCCATTCGAGAAACCTCGATTAAGGTCATGATGATTAATGGAACGAAACATAGGGTAAACAAATTGGAGATTAAGTAGTGGTACCCTAACTTGACGTACTTGAGATTGACGCTTTGCAGGAAATCTGGAAGGACCCTGCGAGAGTTATGTTGGATCTGAACCCCGACGGCTCCACCGCCTCGGGTTGTCGGGACATGGGTCGCGCCGCCTTGGTCCATGGAGGTAGACTGTGATTGCGCAAGAGCTGGAGGTTAGTAGCCTTCCGGACGAAGGGGCGAAAAAAACTTGGAAATGAAAAAGAAAATAGAGGAAATGTGTTTGGATTGAAGTTTTGCAACTGAGAGAGAGAGAAGTGAATGAGTGAGCTTGGATAGTTCGAGATAGAATGTTGTTGGACTGTTATAAAACGGTTAATTAACGGTACCGTGCACTGAGCTGCAACTGAGACAGAGATGAGTCAGTTTACTTGTGGAATATAAATTCCTTCATGCGTAGATGCTCAACATACATAATTTTTTTTTTTTTTTTTTAAAAAGCTATTTATCATAAAAATAAAAAAAAATCGAACTGAAATTATGTGATAAAAAGCCTTGACATTAAATGTCAAAGGGGTGTTAAAGACATTTTATATTTCAAAACAACTTTTTTTTTTAGATGGAATGGGTCTCAAAAAATTCTAAAACTCAGTGAAAGAAAGAAATTTTGAAATGTCTCATCAAGAATCTCTTAAAAAGTTAGGATAATGGATGACTTTTGATAGAACAGGAGGCAAAATCATAAAGTGATTCATTTCCTACCAATTATTTTCAAATAGGCATGTGCTGTAAACTTCTTTAAATATGTAATTTCATGAAATTATAGGAATAAATTATTAATAAAAATATAAAATGGAAAGTTTGAGCTAATAAAAAGAAAATTAAGGTTTTAGGCTCATTATTATGAGTAAGTAGAATATGATTAGAGAAGAAAGGTGTGTGACTCTGAGATAGAAAGCAGTGCCCATGATGAAGACAAGTACTTTTTATTGGCCTATGAGTTGGCGTTGTTTTGAAAAGAATGGGAACAATTCCACGTGTTGCCACCAAGATGCTTAAACTTTAAAGCATGCAATGCAAATGGATTGACTGCACAATACTAAAATATGCCGAAGCCTGCCCAAAAATACTGTCATGCTACATGTATAAAGGTAGAAGGGCCCATATATTATACTGGGCTTTGCCCTAGAGAGATAAAAAGTCACCCCATTAATATATCACAATATTCTTTTGGTGAGATTGATTTCTGCTCTAGTTTTTTTTTAAAGTAGAAATGATTAATAAAGTAAGCTGTGATTTGAATTTATTCACAACTCTTCTTGCGAGATCAGGATCAGCCATCAACTTCTCTTTTCCGGCTCTATGTTTTTTATTGCTCTGGTTTTGTGTTCTTATATTTTCTGTGAGTTTGTTATGCCTGGCGATATGCGTTTCTTTTAGCCCAAAAAACCGATACCACATAAATGTATCAAATATTTGACAATACTATTTTTATAAAAAAATATTATACGAATTTGATGGATTAATGCAGTTGCAAATATAATAATCAAATATATATTATTCATGATTTTTGAATTTTCATATGATGCGACTGACTTATTATTACATAGTAATCTCAAAATATACGTGTTGTTATCATCCATTACCGCAATCTAAAATGGACTTATGGGTGTAGTTTATGTTTTATATCCGTGAATATGATGCTACCAACCTATCATTCCTTCCTATTCTTCTGTCAACATTCAAAAAGTTCATGCTATGCGAGGAAATAGAAGAAAAGAAGAGGAAAGAGAAAATCAGATCATAACATTTTCCTTGTTTAAAAGATTTGATTAAGGAAGAAAAAGATTTTGAAGGATTTTTTAAATCTTCCCTTTCCTTACTTTTCATTCTCTCTCGTTATCTTCCTTCCCTTTCCTTCCCCACCCAACTAAAAAGGGACCCAAATAAATCATAAGAGTTGTCAAATTTGATTTTGTAAATACTTACATTTCACGGTTCCATACCTTCCAGACAGTAATGATGAATAAAGCTAAGGTTGGTGAGCTTAATTACAAACATGGACTGTCATTTTCATACGTAATAAGCTCCAAAACAGTTTGACGTTCCTTAATTACAAACAATTCTATATAGAAATGAAAAAGGCGCACCAAATCACATTTGATTTTGTTATTTTGAGCACCAAACCAGGCAGGTGCGTCCATTATATTCTTCTTTTTCTTTCACCACTGCTTCTGCTGCCGTCCTACTTCACTGGAGGCTTAAAGCCTTCATCCTACGTTATCAAGTACAGAATATTACTGTAATACTAACGACGAAGATTTATAATAATATAAATATTTTGCAAGCTTGAAAGTAAACAAATTAAACTGTTAAAAGTGCAAGCAATGATGACGTATTGAACCTGGAAGTACCACCCGTATACACTTATATTTTCTGTTAAAAAGGAAACAAACTAAACTGTTTTTAGTTTAGTAAGGATAAATGCACTTAACTGTAAACAAGCAAATTCTTGTAAATATAAGACAAATGACAATTTGCATAATATACGGCTGCAAATAAATTGTTAATGACAAGAAAGTAGTAGTAACCGTTGTTCTTGGGGCATGGAATTGTAGGGTCTGTAATTGGGAACAGGGACGTGGCCTTGTTCGATGTGCTTGAGATCTTCGACAAGCAAATCGTAATGCCTCTTGACTTCCTCCACCGTCTTCCCTCCGACGGCCCTTGCCAAGTTCTGCCACCGATCTGGGGTATCCTTGTCATATATTGCCAAGGCATTCTCGAACATCTTGTTTTGCTTTGCTGTCCAACTCGAACTAGATGCCATTGCAGAAAGTCAGCAAATACCAACTATTTATCTAAATCTAAATACACTCACAGCACAATGCCGAATGCTATAGCAAGTAGAGCTGAATATGAGCAAAAGACACTGCCATTGCTACCCTTTATATAGTACGTAGTAGCTTCTGCAATTGGTTGCTCTCGTCCAAGCTGTTGCTTTCCAAGCAAAACCAGTGGTGGACAAATTGTGAAAATCCAAGATGCGGACGTGGTTTTCTTTTAACTATTTAGGTATTCCAATTTACATGGGTTGGCGGCTTGCTGACGCTTAAGCTCTAAGGAATACTACTTTATGTACACCAACTTTCTCGTAATATATTTTCAGTTAACAATATTCATTTAGTCACGCTCAATTGTATTTGATAAAACACGAGATTTAAGAATTCAAAATCCAACAAAAAAACAATCATTTCAATTAATTGAGATGGGATTGCACTATTAATTAAGAATTTGAATACAATCACAAAAAATTATGAAAAAAATAAATTTTCATAAAAAATATGATCATTACAATATTGTATTCACATCATGCCACTTGAACTATAATTTAAATCTCCGTCATTGATTATGCTATGATCAGTAGATTTAATTTGGTTTTAACATCTGCAAATCAACATAAGGTTTGAAGTGAATGACAGCTACAGGGAACACCATGCACAAAAATCTCACGCATACACAAAGGTGTGTTTGGGACTTTTTCTATGTCGGTGCTCCAAAGCAGCTTCCATACTTTGATATGGTCCTCACTTCTCTTCTTAGTCAGCATTAATATTAAACTATCTCAACTGCATATATATCGGTCCCATGTTGGCGTTGTACAATTCTCAAGATATCAAGAGAGAGCACCGTGATTTGTGACATTAGTTGCCAGTTTTACTTTTGAATTTGTTGACTATAGTTTGTGTGAGACATGAGGCCCGCAAGCATTTAAGCTAGACTTGGCTAACATGTATGTGCAATGTGTGTCACATTTACAGTCTTACGATATGGGCAACCGAAAGTATCCCCACAAGAAAGTAAAGAAAGTCACTTGGCCAGGAATAGAATCTTTTGCTTTGACTACTTTATTTCTTCTTGGATGCTGATTTATATATATATATATATATATATATATATGAAGAGAACAATATCGCATTGCTTGCTAATTGCAAGTGTTGTTTTGTGGGCTAATTTGAATGGGATAATCTGTTCATTTTGAAACAGATATATATATATATATATATATATATGTATGTATAATAAGAGACTAGTTTGTTCAGAATTAACGTCAGCTAGCTTTTGAATTATTTGAATAGGAAGCCAAGCAGTGAGGGTGATACAAGACTGCAGAATCCTTATCATCCATGCATATCCCACTCGCAATTTAATTATTTCTCATATGCCCGAACCTTTATGATTACTCAAGTTGGAATATTGGGTCCACTTTTGTTCCTGAGATCCATGCTCTGAAGGAACTGGTCAAAGAGAATCAGCTGCTAAAATCTTTCAGCCTAGTATCTAATGATCCTAGAAAGCAAAAATGATTTAGTCTCATTATATTTAATTAAATGGCTTTTATGTGTTATGCTTGGAAGCATGGACATTAGTATAGACATGACATAAAATAGAAATCAATTAAAAATGCAAGATATACTGCATTTCTTTTTTCTTCTGCAAACAAATGTGCAGGAGGCTGTTTCCTGCTATCTTGCATTCTTGCTTGGCAATTCAATTTGCCTTTCCAATACTTTAAAGTGATCTTTATGTGAAAGAGACCCTTCATCTTTGGAGTGTATATAAACCTTGGAATCCTTATCATCCAAGCTTATTTCCACTATATGTGACTATGAACCAATGAGAAGGAATACTAATATATCATTCTCAGTCTAACAAACTCGTGGGTTTATTCTTTAGCTAGTGCGGTCCATTGTTCTTCAAGTTGAAATTGCAATGCCCTCCTTGCCATTCCTACACAACAAATTTCCCTTTAGCCAAATCACAAAGCTATTTGGAGGAATATAGGATAAGAAAGAAGGAAACATAGATAAGCCATATATATACCCAAAAGATAAAATAATTCCTTCCGATGTTGACTCTTAAATTCCCTCCCTCAACCGTGGGAAAGTTTCCACCAAGCAGAAATCCCATGGAATTACTCACAGCAGTCATGTACCTTATATTATTCACTGCTGACACATAATTTTGGCTGGATAAAATGGAAGGAAGAATAGAAAAAGATTTGTTTCTTTCTTTCCTTTGCATTCATTCCCTTTATTCACAAACAAACATGTTTAATTAAGAATCACTTTGGTGAAGCAACTGAATTTCTTAGCAAAGATTTCTTCTTATGAACACTCAATTAGAAATTGTTATATAATTTGATACATGATTTTCACAGATTCATTTTTAAACAAAGAATTTTTCTTATTCTAAAAATAAAGATAATGACATAAAATTTGAAAATAGAATGAGGTGCGGTCCTGGATATATGTCTAAATCTGTGTTATCATCTCTCATCTTAGGAAGTAAAAATTATTTTTGGTCTTGCTAAGAATCTCTCCACCTACAGTTCAGAAAGGGATAATGGGCCTCATATTGAGATGGACTCTACATTTGCCACACCGTCCGGCCGTATTACCCCAAATTTGCCTGTCAAAATTGTGTAATCCTTATGTCAATTTTACTATTTTCCTTAGAATACATGGAAATAAACATGAAGCTAAATTTCATTTTCTCTAATTGCACTAATGATAAAGTGACAAGACTTCATCAAAATATTATTCCAAACAGACTTATCAAATTTGTGTATATGCTAATCCTCAATCTGTTGAGCTGACTTCCTAGTCAAATTTGATGCCTTATAATGGTCTTTTCTTTATCTTGGTTTATATGCCAAAGCACCTTTCATTTCAAGATCATGGAAATGGAAAATAAAGCAGACTAGATGAAATTTCCAAAGATAGTGAGATAGGCGTCTGATTAAATGCAAATTATTGACAGGTAGGTTTGAGTTGGTCTATAAAGCCAAAAACAGTGTTGTTAGAATAATGAAGGCAAGCGGTTTCTGTCAATCCCAAAATAATTGAACAACGAAAACAACTGCCACTTTCGATTTGGCATCTCACCTTTCTAGTCTGCACTAGCAATCATGTCACGTTTCAATAGCTCGATTATTAGAACATACTTTTTATTCCACGCTTAATCAATTAATACTTAAGAATTAACTAATTAATTAGTCATATATCATCTAAATTTAAAAAATAATGCATAATACTCACAATTTATAATGCATCGAGTTAATCATAACATAAATCACATAACATATAACAAGCAAATCGTGTATAAGGGCAGTAAAGTCATTCACATAGATAATCATGATGTATTTATGCAATTCAAATAAATTTGGATGAATGTGGTCAAAAATAAATAAATTCTGTGGGTCAATATTTCAATCGAAGAGAGGTTACTTATTTATTTATGTTTAAAAAAAGTCTTGATATAGATTTTCAAGTGTGTGGCAGGAAGGCTTAAGGCCACATACTCAATCCCCTAGATGAATGCCTCAAAATTCACCTCAAATCACTAGACATCCTCCTAAAAAAGTATGTTAAACGAAAATCTAAATGAAAGGAATAAATATATATTTTTTGAGTTGACATAAGGACTTTTCTCCTAATTGTTAATGTTCTAATGTGTCACAATATATTAATATGAAAATAAAAATTTAAGGATCACAATCATATGTTTATCTATTCGCACTAAACAAATTACCTTGATTAAAATTATATAAACGCTCTCAAAATGAAAAAAAAATTGAAAAAAAAAAATTTGTGTGAGTACTTTCTCTCAAATTTATATCACATAATTTTCTTTTTATACTTAATTTTTGTGTCAAATTTTGTCTAAATTCAAACACATTTACCGGCTAACTTTAATTATAAGTCCTAACACCACCACACTGCACCCACACAATGGCATTTGTTTTGTCTGCACAAGTACAAAAACCAACTGCCATGTGTTTTTTTTTTTCTCACCAATTTCTTTAAAAAAAAAATTCTCATATATAATGCTTGTGGGGGAGAAGATTGAAAAATAAAAAGCATATAAAATAAGGCCTACAGTATTTCATTTTATTTTATTTTTTATCATTAATACGCCCAGAAAAACTGCCTTGGATTCTTATATGCTCTGTTGTCACTTTCATTGTGGCCATGTTAACTTACTATCAAATAAGATATTTTCTCGTCAAGTAACGTTACTTCTATATATTATACGTTTTATTGTTTTTTTATATTTTCATCTATTTTAATTCAAATAATATAACAAAAACACAGTAGATATGTTGGATAAAACCGTAAAAAAAAAATCAAATTATACAGTACAAAATAGAAAAGAATTATAACCTACAATCAGTATGTACAATTTATAATTTTTGTCTCTTCCATAAAATCTACAACTCTAATTTTATGGCATAAAAAATTTCTATCATTATATTAAACAATCCGTTAAGGGATCGGTTGGTTAGGGAAATTTCAAAGGTTAGATAATAGAATAAAAGATTAATTTTCTTATTAAATGTTTAATTTATGTATATTAGAATTTGTTATTGTTATTTAACCTTAATGAATTTACTCCATTTAAAATTATTCCATCATCTAAGGTATCAGATTATGGATTACATTATCCTTTGAAAACAAAAAAATAATTCCTTCTTTCTTTCTTTTTCTAACATGGCAAAGCTCTCACCCTATTTATTATCATTGACCATAACCCAACATCACTACTGTTGTTGACCATTTTTTACTATCATCTTCTGTCATTAACCATCATTATCACCACCTTCTGCTGTCACTACCTACTATTGTTACCACTATTACCATCTTTTGTCATTGACCATCGCCACCGCCACCGCCTTCTGCTATCACTATCTATCATTGTTACCACTATTAACCATTATCTATCATCACCTACTACTATTTACCACCAACCACCATCACTTTTCGCTATTGACCACCATTCATCACCATCTTCCATTATTGAACACCGCTTACCACCATCACTACCACCTATCATCCTTGATCACCGTCTACCATCACATTACATAGTTGATCACCACCATCTATCATTACCTATTGTCATTAACCATCATTCACCACTACCTACGATCGTTGACCATAGTCCATCATTATCTACTACCGTTGGCTACTATCTACTACCACCTACCACCTTTGGTCACTGGTCACCATTACCTACCATTGTTGACTACCGCTTATCACCACCTACTGCCTGTTAACCACCATCATTCATTGTTAACCACCACTTTCAGCTATTGACCATCTCCTACCACTATCATTCGTTGTTAACAACCACTTATCACTATCATTGACCATTGCCTACCATCATATTCGCTATTGAGCATTGTCCACCATCACTTTCCACTGTTACCATTGCCTACCATCATATTCTGTCATTGACCACCACCATTAACTATTATCTACTGTCATTGATTGTCATTTACTACTACCTACTATAATTGGCTATCGCACATTGCCACCTACTACCCTTGACCACCGTCACCTATTATTGTTAATCATTACCCACTATCACTTATTATCTTTTACCATTGTCCCTGTAATGTCTTAAAAAAATAAAACAAGAAAAAAAATGAAAATAAAACATATTTTCTTATGAGTGAAGATTTTGAAATTTCATTGGGACCATAACATGATTTTCCCTTTTTCAGGAGGATCTTGTTGAAGAAGTTGGCAAGTCAATGGGGGTCAGTGTGTAAATTGCCCTATTTCTTTTATTACTTTTAAACCCCGTAGACCAAGCCCTCTCCTTTCACGCATTTTGCTTCTTTCTTGAACTTTCCTCCGTTTTGCATCTCCCTTGCGTTCCCTTCTTTTGGTGATCGTTCCCCTCAGCCATTGTTGTCTGGTCATGTCCAACTGCCGGCTTTCTTCCTCCGGTCATCTTCTCTGGCACTTCACTCTTTTTCTAGGCGGCCAGCAACTTGGTCTTCCCTCTTTTCTCCTTCGACTAGTTTGACCAACAACTTAGTTGAGCTTCTTAGCAGCATCTCAGCTCACGGTGAGCTACTTACTAGCACTTTGGACTCCGGTGAGTATTCCTAAGGCATCAAATTTATTTTATAGTAATCCTGTAGCTAGTTTTCAAGAACAAGAAAATTTCCTTGAAACCTTTACTGTTCTAACTAAAAGAAATTTGAAATTTTCTTGTTGTTTTGCATTGTATTGCTTCAGTGAAGTCTTTATTGAAGGATCAAGCACACTAACTCCAAAGTTTTGGAGATCTAGCTGAAAACCCAATAAGGTAATTTTGCTACTTAATTTTGAAAGTACAACATAAATATTGAAGTTTAATATTAGTAGTTGTTGGTGTGCTTAGCTAGAGAATCTTAGATTTAAGTTCAAATGCAAATTTTAACATCAGTCATATCCAACTAGGTTGAATAACTCAATTTCTCCTAGTGAGCCGCCTTAGCATCTTAAAGAGCAATTAGATTATTCTGAGGACTGTCTAAGGTGAGTAGATAATTCTGCTTTTAGTAAATCCCATTTTTTAAATAATTTTGTTGTATGGAATATTTTAGTTTTTGCTGAATGATTTGATTTTGATGTTAGTTTTCTTTGAAAATTTTATGGTATGTTGTATATATACATTGAAATTTATTTGACATCATGAAATTATGCTTTTATTCTTGGTAGCATAATATTTCAAATGATTTGATGAATTGAGGTTTTAGATCCATTGAAAATTCATCGGTAACCCCAAGTGCACTTGTGACTAGTCTGTGTGACGGAGAAATAAGGGTGGACCTGTTGAATATATGAATATTCAGCATACACATTAAATTGGAGAAATAAAGGTGGATCTGTCAAAAATATAAATATTCGGCATGTGTATTGAATTAATTTTGGAAATGTTTATGATGTTATGGTTACTGCTAGGAATTTTCCTTGGATTTCAGTTAAGTGTATGATTACTTGAATATCATAATTTTAATTATATGATTTCCTTGACGAATGAGGGCTTTCAAACCTATTTTGAGGTTATGACTATCAAATGAGTAAGTTATCTTCATGACTATATATATTGTTTTTTTATGAGATTGTCTACTCACTGAGTTTTTATAAAACTCATTCCTCTCTTCTTAGTGTTTTTAAGAGTTCCAGGATACACCTATCATCCCTCCATCTCATACTGATACGGATCTACTCTTTGATCGAGTAGATCATTCCTACAGAGTATAAAGGTATATAAATGGTGGAAATCAATGGTAGTTGGTAGGGTTATATGCATGTATGTATGTTAATTGCAAAGTAACCAGCAGGTTATAGATTGTGTTATTCTAGGCCATTGTTATTTTGTATCATTGTATAGGCTGTAGTGAGCGTGTAGTCCTTTTATTGTTGTATAGGACTTGTTCTCAGACGTGCGAAAAATAGAGAAAACTCAGTTGGATTTTCGATAAAAATGGATATATGCATATTTAAATGTATAGTGGTGTAATTGTATATCATTTTGCATGGTCAAACTTGTAGAGAGTTTTTTAATGATGACCTTCTATGTCGGTCACGTTCCATGGGTCGGGGTGTGACAAAATTAGTATCAAAGCATGGTCCAGGGTTAGGTGCATAATAGAGGTCTCCAACTGTCATGATAGGACAGGCACACCTAGTTCATGTTTATGTGCCCAAGAGCACAATACATGAATGAAGATATGTTGATACCCACGCCATGAATATGTTGAAAATCTTCGCATTGCCTAATTTTTTTAATCCTACATGTATTAGTGTGTATTAAATTCTACCTAAAACAAATTTTCTTATTTCATAATAGGACAATGTCACCCAGAATCTAACTTCCACGTGGACGTTGATCTAAAGAAGTGCCTGTAAAAGCTTCCCAACAACCATTTTCTTCCTAAACATTTCCTTAGGGCTGGGGAAGACTAAAAGGCCAAGGTTGTGCTAGAGGCCAAGGCTGTGTTGTATAAGAAGAAGGACAGGCAGAGAGTTCCCAATTTGAGTCTAAATCTCCTTCCACCTTGGGGCTACAGTTGGTCCCTAGCATGGGCCATCGATTTAAAGAATGTCGTGGTTGAATTCATGAATAGATTTGAGCCACCAGGAAGCATAAAGACAAGAAAGGAGGCCAAATACTCAGATGCTTTCACCCCTTCCACCTCCTGCCATAGACCTTTCCAATTAATTAAGAGAATTTCAAAATCTTAAGCCCCTAAGATTTTCAAGCATCGGGTAAGCTATGGACCCCCTTGAATTTTTAAATTAGATTAAGCAATTGTGACAAGTTTTGAGATGTCTAGAGGACATACATGTACAGCTGGTTGAGTTCTAGCTAGATGATTCCGCAGTTGCTTGGTACCAAGGATGAGAAAGTCGTAGGTCTTTGGGAGATGGGATGAATACCTAGGAAATGTTCCACATGGATTTCTTGCAATAATTCTTCCCTTTCGAACAGTGATATGTCAAACTGTAGGAATTTTAGAATTTAAAATAGGGAGGACTATCAGTTTCAAAGTATGCCACTCAGTTTCTTCACTTTTCTCAATTTGTCAACAATATGATCTCCACTGAATAAGAAAAAGCTTAGAGATTCGTAAGTAGTCTTAATGAACGATATTTCAATGTCATATTGGTCACAAAAGACACTACATATGAGCAAGTATGCAGCCAAGCTATTGAATTGGAAGTGAGATCTAGAGAAAGGAGAGAGCGCCAAAGGAAGCCTCGGGTAGTTCAAGAAAAAGGTTTAAATCTCAAAGCACTAGTGGAGAATTTAAAGGATAATCATTTACAGCTTCTAGTACACATTCTTCTTGGAGACCTGAGGTACCCCTTTCATCATAGTATTTAGGTGCGAGTACTAAAAAAAAAAGGCCACCGAGTGCTATTGCCTTTGGTCATCGCTCTCTTGGGGGATCCAATTTCAGTCTACCTACCTCATCTCCATGCCAACTCTGTGGGAGAGTTCACTTCATGAATTATAGGCAAGGAGCTAGAACTTGTTATGGATATGGTCAAGTAGGCCACTTGGCGAGAGACTGCCCTTACATTTCTATTCCTCCTGGTGGCGTCAGAGCCAGTAATGCATTTGAAAGTACTCCATCTCGGGTGTACCATCCATAAGGCCTTTAGAGACTGATTCTGCTGATAGAGGTGAAGATAGGAGTTTTGCTGGTAGAGGCCGTGATAGTGGTCGAAAAGCTACTATGAAAGTGTTCACCTTGGCGAGGCATAATGCCCAGGCTTTAGATGCTATAGTCATAGGTACTTTGATAGTTGATTCTATTCTAGCTTATGTGTTATTTGATTCAAATGTTACTTATTCATTTGTATCTATTTACTTAGGTATGCAACTTTCTAGACCCCGAATGCCCTTAGCATCACTATTGTTAGTATCTACTCCCCTAGGTCAAACATAGACAATCAGTGAAATGATATCTTCTTGTGAAATCAATGTTTGTGAAACTAATTTGCTTGTTAATTTGATTGTGTTGGATATGGTTAATTTTGATATTATACTAGACATGGATTGGTTATCAACACATTATGCATGTATTGATTATCATAATAAACTGGTTAGCTTTCATTTTCCAGATAGAGAGGTCCTAGTACTCTAGGGAGACAGGGGTGATGTCTCTATCAATTTAATTTCTACCCTGCATGCTAGTAAGATGATTAAGAAGGGATGTGAGGCTTATTTAGCATTTATTAGGGACATTAAAGCAATAGAATTGAAAGCAAAAAGCATGTTGGTGGTTCGGGAATTTCTAAATGTCTTCCCGGAAGAATTACTTGGAATGCCACTAGAGCAAGAAATTGAATTTTACATTGATGTTGTTCCTGGGACTAATCTTATTTCCACTCCCCCATATCATATGGCACCAGCTAAATTGAAAGAGTTAAAGGTGCAATTACAGGATTTGCTAGATAAGGGTTTAATCCGTCCCAATACTTCTCTTTGAGAAACCTCTGTGTTGTTTATGAAGAAGAAAGATGGAACCTTGAGACTTTGCATCAATTATAGGCAATTGAATAAAGTCACAGTGAAGAACAAGTACCCACTGCCTAGAATTGATGACTTGTTTGATTAACTTCAAGGTGCTTAGTATTTCTCTAAGATTGACTTGTGATCTAGCTATCACCAGGTATAAATCTAAAAGGAAGACACTCCAAAAACTGCTTTCTGAACTCGATATGATCATTATGAATTCTTGATAATATCTTTTGGATTGACCAATACTTCTGCAACCTTCATGGATTTGATGAATAGGATATTTAAACCCTTTTTTGGATTAATGTAATGACCAGACTCATGAACAACATTTAAGATTGGTGTTATAGACTCTCAAGGAGTATCAGCTTTAAGCAAAATTTTCAAAATGTGAGTTTTGGTAAACCAGTGTAGCTTTTTTGGGACATGTGGTTTCAAAGAAAGGTATCAGTATGAATCTTAGAAAAGTAGAAGCAGTTTAAAATAGGCCCAGACCCACTTCAGTCATGGAGATTTGTAGCTTTTTAGGTTTGGCTAGGTATTATCAGCGCTTTGTGAAATATTTCTCTTGAAATGCGGCTCCTTTGACTAGTTGACTTGAAACATGCTAAATTTGAATGGTTGGAATCATGTGAAGCAAGTTTCTAGCGATTTAAGGAGTGCTTGACTATGACACCAGTGTTGGCCTTACCCATAAGTGGTGGTAACTACATCATTTATTGTGATGCCTCCAAGATTAGTCTTAGGTGTGTTTTGATGTAGCAAGGTAGAGTCATAGCCTATGTATTAAGGCAACTCAAGAAGCATGAGTAAAATTATCTCACCCATAATTTGGAGATGGTTGCAATAGTGTTTGCCTTCAAGATTTAGTACCATTATTTATATGGCGAGAAGTGTGAAATTTATACAGATCATAAAAGCTTAAAGTATATCTTTGAACAAAAGGACTTGAAGTTAAGGCAATGCCATTGGATAGAGTTGGTGAAAGATTATGATTGTTCCATTTTGTATCATCCGAGAAAGACCAATGTGGTAGTCGATGCCTTGAGCAGGAAATCAGCAGGGAGCCTTACTCACATTAAGGTGCAAAGGAGACTAATTATTTAGGAAATGCATAAGGTAGAAGTTGGTGGAACTCAACTATAGATAGTAGAATTTAGAGTAATTATGGCTCTTGTACAAGTGCATTTCTCATTGATTGATCAGATTATCATTGCACAGGGTTAAGATGTGAACTTGGGTAGATTGTTGAATAAGATGGAGAAAGAACCCAAATCTGGCTTGTCAAGAAATGAAAAAGGGCGGCTTTGACTTTTCATGGTCGCATATGGGTACTTGAAGTTTCTAATTTGCAACAACTCATGTGTACAGCTCACTCATCTTCCTATACTATGTATCCTGGTAGTAACAAGATTTATTAGGATTCTAGGACAGGTTATTGGTAGGAAGGAATGAAGTGAGACATAGCAAAATTTGTTTCCAGATGTCTCACATGCCAACAGGTGAAAGCTGAACACCAAAGACCCACAGCGTTGCACCTGAATATAGAGATTCCTGAGTGGAAGTGAGAGAGAGTGACTATAGATTTTATCATAAGGCTGCCAAGAACTCCACAAGGTTATGATTCAATTTAGGTGGTTGTAGACTGTTTGTCTAGGAGTGGCCATTTTCTCCTGGTAAAATAACTTATTTGGCCTCTTAATATGCCCAATTATACCTAGATCGAATCATATCCTTACATGGAGTTCCATTATCAATTATATCCGATCGAGGTATATAGTTTATCGCTTGATTCTAGAGATCTTTCTAAGAGGCTTTGGGGCCACAACTTCAATTTAGCATGGCTTTTCATCGCCAAATAGATGGTTAGTCTAAAAGAACCATTAAAGTCTTAGAGGACATGTTTCAGGCTTGTGTGTTGGAATTTGAAAGTAGCTAGGAAAAATAGTTACCCTTGATCAAATTTGCTTATAACAATAACTATCACTCCACTATTCATATGGCCCCATTTGAAGCATTGTATGGAAGGAAGTGCAGATCTCCAATTGGATGGTTCAAAGTAAAAGAAGCAAAGTTATTGGGCCTAGACTTGGTGCAAGATGCAAATGAAAAGATGAAAATCATTCAAGAGAAGCTACTTACAGCTCAAAGCCACCAAAAGTCCAATGATGATAAGAGAAGAAAGGACTTGGAATTTCAAGTAGGTGATCAGGTATTCTTGAATGTATCACCCATGAACGGAATAATCAGATTTGGCAAGAAAGGAAAGTTAAGTCCTCGACATATATGCCCATTTCCTTTTAAGAGACAAATTGGTGTTGTGGTGTACAAGTTGGATTTACCATCAGAATTGGAAGGTATTCATCCTGTTTTTCATGTATCGATGTTGAAGAAATATGTGCCAAATCCATCTCATATTCTCCTTCAAGTTCCGATTGAGTTGGATAGTCATCTTACTTATAAAAAGCGTCCGGTTGCTATAGTTGATTGTTAAGTAAGGAAGCTTTGCTCCGAAAAATATCCATCAGTAAAGGTCCTGTGGGAGAACCATGGAAAAAAAGAAATGACTTGGGATCCTAAGTCCCTCATGATGAAAAAATACCCTTAATTGTTCAAATGAATTATTAGTATGGACTTTAACTCTTCGTGGCTATGTTTCTAGAATTCAAGGACGAATTCTTTTGTTAGAGGGAAGAGTTTGTAATGTCTTAAAAAAATAAAATAAGAAAAAAATGAAAATAAAATATATTTTCTTATAGACTAAAGTGAAGATTTTGAAATTTCGTTAGGATCATAACACGATTTTCCCTTTTTCAAAAGGGTCTTATTGAAGAAGCTGGCAAGTCAATGGGGTCAGTGCGTAAATTGTCCCATTTCTTTTATTGCTTTTAAACCCCCCAGACCAGCTCCCTTCCCTTCACGCATTTTGCTCCTCTCCTGAACCTTCCTCCCTTCTGCATCTCCCTTGCGTTCCCTTTTTTTGGTGATCATTCCCCTCAGTCGTTGCCATCTGGTCATGTCTGATTGCCAGCTTTCTTTTTCCAGTCATTGTCTTTGGTGTTTCACTCTTTTTCTACATGACCAGTAGCTCAGTTTTCCCTCTTTTCTCCTTTGACTCGCTCGGCCAGCAACTTAACTGAGCTTCCCATGTGGCATCTCAGCTCACAATGAGCTACTCACCGGTGCTTCAGATTCTGGTGAGTATTCCTAAAGCATCAAATTTATTATATAGCAATCCTATAGCTAGTTTTCAAGAAATTTTCCTTGAAACCCTTATTGTTCTAGTTGAAAAAAATTTGAAATTTTCTTGTTGTTTTGCATTGTATTGCTTCAGTGAAGTCTCTATTGAAGGATCCAACACACCAACTCCAAAGTCTTGGAGATCTAGCTGAAAACCCAATAAGGTAGTTTTGCTACTTAATCTTGAAAGTGCAGTATAAATATTAAAGTTAATATTAATAATTGTTAGTGTGCTTGGCTAGAGAATCTTAGATTTAAGTTCAAATGCGAACGTTAACATCAATCATATTCAACTAGGTGGAATAACTCAATTTCTCTAAGTAAACCACTTTAGCATCTTAAGGACTTATGGAATATGTGAATATTCAGTATGCGCATTAAATTGGAGAAATAAAGTTGGAATTATCGAATATATAAATATTCGACATGCATATTGGATTGATTTTGGGGATGTTTATGATGTTATGATTACCACTAGGAATTTTCCTTCTTGGATTCTAGTTGAGTGTATGATTACTTGAATATCATAATTTTAATTATATGATTTCTGTTACAAATGAGGGCTTTCAAACCTATTTTGATGTTATGGCTATCAAATGAGTAAATTATCTTCACGACTATATATATATTATTTTTTTTAAGAGATTGTCTACTTACTGAGTTTCTATGAAACTCACCCCTCTCTTCTTAATATTTTTTAGAGTCCCAGGATTCACCTATCATCCATCTACCTTGTACTGAAACGGGATCTACTCCTTGATTGAGTGGATCATTCCTGTAAAGTATAAAGATATATAAATGGTGGAAATTAATAATAGTTGGTAGGATTATATGCATGTATGTATGTTAATTGTGGAATGCACAACAGGTTATAGATTGTGTTGTTCTGGGCCATTGTTATTTTGTATTATTGTACAAGTTATGGTGGATGTGTAGCCCTTTTGTTGTTATATAGGCCTTGCGCTAAGACATCCGAAAAATAGAGGAAACTTTGTCATATTTTTGATAAAAATGGATATGTACATATTTAAATGTGTATTGGTGTAATTGATTGTAATTTTGCATAATCAAGCTTATAGGATGTTTTCTAGTGGTGACTTTTTATGCCAATTGTCATGGTTCAGTAGCTCACTAGCTGATATCGTGTGGCGCATGTTGCAACTCTTTGCCGATATGCCAACCTTTCCCCCAAAACACGAGCCACACTTGGATAAACATTCAGGGCATTGAGGATTTTGTCACCCATACAACCAAAATCCAACGCACAACAAGTCCGCAAGCTAACACGAACACTTAATCAAAGCATTAGCGCATACCGAGCCTCAAATAACATATCATACAAGAAGCCTCCGTGCTCATCGAGATAAAAAAATAGGGAGCAGGACAACTCCGTTTCATTAATTATGTCTCATTACATAGTTTTGAGTGTGTAAGGAGAGTTCTCTAAGCTCCACACTCAATCCCTAGCCTGAGCCTTGGTGCCCCACTGGTCACCGACTCACCCCCTTAAATAGCATTCTAAGCAAAATCCCTACTAACAGAAGTAGACATACTTTTCTTGAGTTAACATAAGGACTTTTTGCCTAGCTCCTAAGGGTTCTAACACACCATCTTATATGGATACGAAGATAAAAATGCAAGGATCGCAACCACGTACTTTCTTACTCGTACTGGATAAATGATCCATGCCAAAAAGATACAAATACCCCCAAAATGGGAAAAATTCTGAAAAATAATTTACAAGTGCATTTGCTCCCAAATTCGTGCCACATGATCTCCTCTTTATGCTTGATTTTTGTGTGAAGTTTCATCCAAATCCAAGCACATTAACCTATTGAATCTTGGTCACAACTGCTAACTTGTGACATTCTCCCCCACTTCAAATGTCAATGCCCTCATTGACGCCTCAATATGACACAGCTTCCATGAAAGTTCCTCCTTGAGTGCGCGCTTCTCGATCTTAAATTTTCATGTAGGTCTTCAGCCTGTTCCCCTTGAACTACTTTCTCGACCACTCTTGCTTGTCTCTTTGAGCTAACATCCTTTGAGAAGGCTTTAATGAATGGTACTTCAACCTAGCATGGCTTTTTGGATCATCGTCAATCTGCTGTTCCTCAGCTCCTCCCTAAACTTCCTCTTGGCTCTACCTCCTTGAACCTGCACCATTGCACATTTATTTTCCCTACACAACATTAGGTAGTCACCTCCGCAACCTTAATATCTTCCACGATATTAGGTAGTCGCCTCCGTAACCTTAGTGTCTTCCACGATTCTGCCTCTGCAAACTCGAATGAGCTTCCTCTGAAACTCGAAAGGTTTGCTGCCTCTGCAGACTCTGCATTCCACCTCTGTGGACTCAACTTTGTTATCCCGACACAAACTCACGTGCCACTGTCTCCATAGCTCTCCCCCGGCTCTGTCACCTCTGTGAGTTCACCTTGTCTCATTGCCTCTGCAGTATTGGGGTTGTTACCTCTGTAACTTGTGCTTGCCTCACTACCTTTGCAGCTTGCAATACACTGTCCCTGAACAACCAATCACTATCTTTGTATAGCTCTCGACCCCATTGACTAACTCTATAGTTCTCGATTCGACTAGCTATCTCCGCACAGCTCTCGATTCAACTCGCTACCTCTGTAGCATAAGTGTGTGGTACCAACATAGCAGTTGTGCTAACTTGGTATCTTCATTGTGCCTACTACCGGTAGCCTCACATCCAATGTTCCATACCACCGATGTGAGATATGTAAGTCTCATATATTATAAGCCAACAATACATGGCCTACTTGCAAGTTCTAGAACCCGCACAACAAGTCTGCCTGCGTGGATTACTTCAGCTATCTGCCATACTCCTACTATGCAATTTTCCCACACTTGATCAGATCCTTTGACCTTCTGTGAATTGACACCCTCATAGTATCATTCGACCATCACAATCTATTCGGAGTTAATGCTCTCTAGCACTGTGGTCTTCACGACCCCTCCTAGGCTCGTACACTAAAGTACTATCTCCTTGAAGATGATACTGGCTCGTCTCTCGTGACTGTCATAGTCTGCCCACCAATATCGTTACCCTTATAGCAATTTCTCTGATGAACAGTGCCCTCTTGGCATTTCTCGAGCGACATTCCTCCTCTGAAGAACTCCTCCTTCGAGTGCATCCTCATGATGGCTCCCACACATCAATGACTTGATGGGGTTTGAGCATCAAGCATCCTCCACTCGAGCTCGAGTTTCACTTTACCTGTGCGCTAGCAAACATGAATCTCATGGTCATTGCCACAAAGTCTGTCTTGTGACTATGTAGTGCTAGCCCACTACGCCTTGAAGTCATTGCCACTACTTTGCTAAACAACTATATAGCTCTAGCCCCTACTCAGGATATCATTGTCATTGATCATGCAATTGTGCTAGCTCCCTAGCATCTCGAATCTTGTGGGTTAGTGCTGCAGCTCACTCTCGCATCCACAGATTGTACACATTAAATCCCTCTAGACCATCTCATTCCCCTCCGGGTTTACTCCTTTGAGTAAAATCCATGCCCTTTGACACGATGTTGGACTCCTCTCACAAGATTTATCCACTCTACACATCCCACTAGATGTGCCATCCTTCAGGATATGTCTACTATCTATTGCGTGGCCACTCTTCATTAGTTCTCACATCCCTTAAGACATTCCAACCCTCTAGTTATGGTGTGGCTATGCACTCTTGCACGCCCAAAGCTTCACCTTCTGGCTCCATTAACTATTAACTTATCCCTTCGAACATGGCCAAACCCTCTGGTAAGACCAAGGCTTCTTCTGGGGCTTTTCCCGTTAGATAGGCTGTTAATTCTTACACTCTCTTGAGTGATTTGCATTCGCTTGAATGCTTACTATGAATGAGGGCATAATTAATGTCCCTTATCGTACAGTAAGTCCACCAAGTTCTGCACACGCTTGCACTCGATGCACCGTTAATGTTCTCTCGAATGCCAATATCTCGCACATTAACCCTCGAATTGCTCCAACCTCTTGCACCCTCTTGGTCAAGTCCTTAGCAGCACTTTTTAGCTATCCTACAAGTATCTGCTTGACTCACAAGTTCCATATGCTTTCGCCACAAGCCGATTCTATCCCAATCATGACTTACCCGATCTGTAATCTCTAATACAACCGAGATCTGATACCAACACTGTCACGGTTCGATAGCTCACAAGCTGATATCGTGTGGTGCATGTTGTAACTCTTTGCCGACATGCCAGCCTTTGCCCCAAAACATGAGCCACACTTAGATAGACATTCAGGGCATTAAGGATTTTGTCGCCCATACAACAAAAATCCAATGCATAACAAGTCCGCAAGCCAACACAAACACTTAGTCAAAGCATTAGCGTATACCGAGCCTCAAAGAACATATCATACAAGAAGCCTCCATGCTCATCGTGATAAAAAAATGGGGAGCGGGACAACTCTGTTTTATTAATTATGTCTCATTACATAGTTTTGATTGTGTAGGGGGAGTTCTCTAAGCTCCACACTCAATCCCTAGCCTGAGCCTTGGTGCCCCACTGGTCACCGACTCGCCCCCCCTTAAAGAGCA
>JANHAO010000994.1:0-35740 GCA_026873985.1 Saraca asoca
GCGAACTACTGACACAAGAATATAATTTGCTTTTTTCTAAGCAACTAAGCTAACTCAACCACCTTAACAATCTCCTACCCGATCTCTATATCCTAAGAAGACATGTTTCATTTTACCCGTATTTTAGGACAAATAACATTATATTGGATCGATATCGAAATTGTGATATTGCCATTGAGAAGCTCCATGGTATATGGAACAATGATAGTGCCTCAGGATTCCATAATTGAATATCATACTTGGGAACTACTATCTCTGACGTCAGGAATAGCTGCCTTGGTTCAACTCCCTTTTGTCTCGCTACTTTCATTCCATAATAAGGATAGTAGTAGCTACACTGATAAGCAGAGGAAGAAGTCCCAAATCAACAACAAGAAACAAGGTCTCGCAAGAGATCCAATCCAAGGAGCGAAGACCTATAGAATGGGGATCGGAATTCCCAGTCCTATAAAAGCAGCAAAGCAGCCTTTCTTTAATGCAGTCAGGTAAGGACTTTGCTTTCACTTGGCTATCACCCGATCCTCTCCTTTCGGGAAGGAATGGAATAAGGGACGACCCCGACCAAGCCATAACTCAAATGGCAAGGTGGTCTTGGTCCACATAGCCAACGGTTGACATGTGCAGACCGAGAATGGTCAAGTCTAGAGAGTACTCTATATCCTCCACCCGATATCCTTACAAGGGTAGAAAACCTCTTGATACGATATCGAAGGTAGACGGACATAGCACCAAAAAGGTGATAACAATTCAGTAAAGACTTAACCGAAATCAGTGAGAAATCCTTACTGAGGTTACGAACCCTGAAGCGCTTGGCAAACTCGGCACAACCAGTCGCAGAAATAAATGATTTCTGGTAACTAATTGTAACGCCAAGTCTACACCTGAAAATAACTTCTTGTTAGGATCATCTTATAGAAGTTTCTTTCTGATTCACTTCTTCCCATATTCATCAATCTTTAGGAAAATCCCCTCTACATATTCATCAGTCTTTAGGGGATTTTTCTCCTTTGGCTGTGATCCAAGATGAGATCAGTATGCTGAAGATAAGAATGGAGGTTTTCATCAATCCTTTCACAAGCCAAATCTATCTCCTTTGGCTGTGATCCAAGATGAGATCAGTATGCTGAAGATAAGAATGGAGGTTTTCATCAATCCTTTCACAAGCCAAATCTTCCTTTCTCTCAACGTACAGGGACAAAAGCTCAAAGACCTGCAATATGCCGATCTCGTGCTAAGGTAGCTCCCTTCATGGGATAGGGGATAGCGGTGGGATGGAAAGAAAACGGAACTAGCGCTTCAACTCCCAGGCACGAAGGACGATCTCTCAATCCGACGAGAGAAAAGGCCTAGCTTACTTGCTTAGTCCAATTCCGAACGCGCCTTATAAAGCTAAAGCCCTAAATGACCTGGAATGGGCCCTGAATGGATGGATGGATAAAGATCCCAAAGCTTCATTTCTTTCGCATTGCCGCTAACTATGGAATTCTGTTTCGCTTACCAGAGTCCACATTCGCCAGTAGCCTGCCTAAAGGCGTTGACAAGCATGATATTTTCTCTTGAAACTTGAGTTTTTTTTTCAATCAACTGGCATACCTTGAACCTAGCCCGAAATCCTGTCTTTACTTTTTATTATGAAATTTATAGTTTGTGATCGAGGGCGGCCCAATATGAGATAGGTTGCAGCTATAGTCAGAACTGAACCTGGACTAATTGCGTAATGTTGACCCCACGGAGCGGTAGCGAAGGAGACAGCAAATGGATGGAAATTATCCACTTTATGGCTGCCGCCGCTTCTAGCTCCGGCGCTCTGAATATCGGGTATGATTGTGACTTTCTTGCCCTGCCCCACTCCCACCTCTTCCGAAAATACAAGCTTACCTCGATCTGTCATTACATATGATATATCGAGAGTTCAAGACCATAACGTAATTCATTTAGAGAATGCCGATGAGAAAGTAGATCTGGTTCCGAGATCTGGAAAGCGGTGAATACAGTTAGTGAAGCTAGACCGGGAAGTGGGGTATCTCTGGAAAAGAGGTCGGCCTTAAGTTCTAGCTTAGATAGCTTAGACTGAAGAGTTGTAGCTTTGCTTTCTGAAAGAGTCATTTTCTCGTTATTAGAGAGAAGCAGAAGCCTTAGAAGGGAGCACTCGTGGCACACTTACTATATCCCATGCCAGCCTAGCCTTACCGTCCGTTAACTAACCTACCTTGCTTGTCAAATACAAATAGAAAACCACTCAGGTCAATAGCTCCTTTCATCATGGGTCACTGTCCCTAATCTATTTTGATCACTAAAAAAGACCTCCGCAGGACCTTCACCCGGAAGACAGAATCAAAGGTAGACAACAGTCAGTTGTTTCAACTTCAGTAAGAGGTAAGGCAGAAAAAGGGAATGCTTAGGGACAGAAGGGGAACCCAGCTTTCAATACTAAAGATGCACGGAAAGCGCATCAGTAAGAGGTAAGGCAGAAAAAGGGAATGCTTAGGGACAGAAGGGGAACCCAGCTTTCAATACTAAAGATGCACGGAAAGCGCCGGGAAGCCATCCTTGACGGTCAATCCCTCATATGCCTGCCCAAGAAGCTGATTTCGAGACGGAAAGAGGGCATTCCGAAGTTCCCGAGGAGCTTATAGGTGATTGCATGCTCTCTCTTGCCTATCCCGGTCATGGGAGCTATGCCTTTAACCTTTGATTCTTGTCGGACAGAGGACCTTAGGGCAAAAAGCCCGAGTATCTCAACAGACAGGAAAAAGGGAAAAGGGAAAGGTTAGCATCCTTCCAAGGGCAATATAAACTTCAATATACCTTGGATTTCCCTTCCTTTTCTTCCCGGCTATACGAGGAGTTTCCCATTTACATGCTTTCCTCGGCCAAGGGAGGCATGCAAGGCGCCCAAGAAGGCCTTAAGGGCAGATAGGGAATAGACATGGGTATGTCTATAGGCTCTATTCAAAGGCCAAGGGAGGCATGCAAGGCGCCCAAGAAGGCCTTAAGGGCAGATAGGGAATAGACATGGGTATGTCTATAGGCTCTATTCAAGGGATGGGAAATGCCAAAGGGAAAGGCCTCGGAATGATACCGGTTTTTATGTTATGTATCCCACGGAGGTAATCTATGCCTTTTTTCCCGGGGTTTGAGAAAAATGTCACTTAGATCGGAGTGCAATAATTACTGTCCTGCAGCTCAAGTGGTAGATATGCCCAAAGCGAAGAGGTCGGAGGGAATACACCCCGGAAAGTCCTCCCTCTCTTCTTCTTTTCCCTTGGCCTTTTAAGCAAGCACATAGAGAGCAAAGACATTATCCGGAAGGGAAAGTCTTTGAAGAGAGCTTGCCCTGGAAAGAGTGAAAGCCTGCCTTACAGATTCCATGAAATGCCCGACCTTTGTTGATGGGGAATTCCTTGAGACAGAGAGTCTCTATTCTATAGACTTGTCATGGCCGGCCCCAAGAGACAGTCTCTTTAGAGACATATGTACATCTGTTCAAAGAATGCCTTAGGGAAAGAGTCTTTGATTGTATGTCTTCTCTTTCATGCATGCCTGTCAAATAAAGAGAGAGACATCCGTCCCAAGAGTCTTACCTTTCAGCAGTTAAAGCAAGCAAGCATGAAACTGTCTTTATGTGCATTCCTTTTATTTAAGACAGCCTGCCAGCCAGGGAAAGGATCTCAAGTCCGAGGGGAAAAGCAAGCATGAAACTGTCTTTATGTGCATTCCTTTTATTTAAGACAGCCTGCCAGCCAGGGAAAGGATCTCAAGTCCGAGGGGAAGGCTATCCCACAATCCATCATGAAACCCTCTTTAAAGCCTATATCACGTCGTTTAAGGCACAGTAACCGCCTTCTATGTGAGATTCATCGTTGGACCTTGTTACCGTGCCGAAAAAGACGTTATAGCGACCATCCTGGGCCTTCCACGATTGTTGACCTGCCTCGGACCGGGGAAGACGTTCTTCAAGACAGGACATACGGTACAGAAAGGATCATCTAAGGATCTTGTCTGGACGGAGATGTGTCTTTCCTAAGCAAGACGGTAAAACAAGAAAGACTTTAAAGACAGAATACAGAAAACCTTCTTAGGAAAGTCTCTATCCTTCTCTTACAGTCAATCATTCCTAAAGTCAAGACATTGAAGACAGTAAAAGGGAATCTGCTATCTGATTGCCCTGTTGGCCCCATCTCCATTAAAGTCTTAGCCTGTGCTTCTTTCCGCCGATTAGATCTGTGGAATCCAACCTTAGGGATGATTGCCCTGTTGGCCCCATCTCCATTAAAGTCTTAGCCTGTGCTTCTTTCCGCCGATTAGATCTGTGGAATCCAACCTTAGGGTAAAAATGCCCCCACCAATGCCCTAAAAGAGTTTTCTTCTTTGTCTTCGCAT
This sequence comes from Saraca asoca, assembly GCA_026873985.1. Classification (NCBI taxonomy): domain Eukaryota; kingdom Viridiplantae; phylum Streptophyta; class Magnoliopsida; order Fabales; family Fabaceae; genus Saraca; species Saraca asoca. Next base: position 4,384 of record JANHAO010000994.1, read on the forward strand.
TACCCTAGTTCCTTAATCCAAATAGTCATAGGAGAAGCTAAGCTAGCTAACCTTTCGAGAGGAAAGGAAATAGCTACACCGAAGGACTTGCTTTTCGGAAGTAATCCAACAGGTGTCATCATTATACGGATGGATTATATTAGAGAGGAAAGGAAATAGCTACACCGAAGGACTTGCTTTTCGGAAGTAATCCAACAGGTGTCATCATTATACGGATGGATTATATTACAGCGGAAAGTTTTTCTGATAACAACGGGGCTGTAGTTCCCTACACTTCTGGAAGCTCCTCCGCCTATGGTCGAGCTGGCGGAGCCAAGTAAACAAGCAGCATACGGATGCGCGCACTAGCTAGAAAGCCCCTTTCGGCACCCCCTTCGTGTCCTATTGTCAGGCTTTCGTAAGTTACTTTCGGACGGAGGGAACAGCCCCTGCTGAGAGAAAGCCCCTTTCGGCACCCCCTTCGTGTCCTATTGTCAGGCTTTCGTAAGTTACTTTCGGACGGAGGGAACAGCCCCTGCTGAGGAAAGGCAGTTAATCCTAACACAAAAAAAGAAAAGATTACACGAGTGACTGGAAGTGGATTTGCCCAAACGACTCCTAGAGTGAACGACTTCCTCTGGCTTTGTGCCCATGATCGTCTAGCCCTTCTCCACACTCGGCACATTAGTCAGGGATCCCTATTGTTGGTGCCAAGGAATCAATGAAAGCACCGACCATGTCCTCAGAACCAGCCCTAAAGCTACTAAATTATTGTCTTATGGCCTCCCCTCTGATCTGAACAAGCCTAACCATGGACTTCGTGAGTGGCTCAAGAATGGAATCCAATAAAATCTCACTTCTGCCCATGCTAATCTTCCTTGGGCATTCTATTTCCCCTTGCGTGCTGGACACTCTTGTCCGAAACAAAGAAGCCCTGGACCCAAAAGGCTTTGTTGGCAATCCTTATTATATAAATAAATGAAAGTCTTCTTTTAATTTTCATATAATAAGCAAAGCAGGACTTATTCTTTCTTATCTAGTTACAGCTGATAGGGAAAGCTCTTGTACTCTATAAAGCAAAGCTAGTCTCATAAGACTAGCTAAAAGACTCTATTCCATATGCCAAAGCTTGGAGTGGGAGTTCGGTTCGATCCCTGGAAAACATTCTTTACTTCACAAGAGTCCCCCTCGGATCAGAGAACTGGCTTGACACAGCCAAAGAAAAGAGGATAGTTCGATCCCAGATTGAACCGAAGCCTACTTCCTTGCCTTTGAAAAGGTATAAACCAGTCTACGATTTATTCCGGGTTTTTGAGGAATGAATTGATAGGAATATTAGCGGAACCGCCAGAGTACTGCGTCGACTGCTATGTGCTAAAGACTGCGGAATAAGAGCTCTTAGTCCTTTCGGCATAAAGGCCTTAAGGAAGACTGGGGTAGCAAGTCCATTTTATGCTCCCGATAAGGATGGCCCAGAAGGAAGGTTTAGAACTTTGACTTTCTTTTTGCAAATAGGGTGCTAAGTTACTCAAGTACACTTCGATCCGATGCCGCTTAGTGGCTTGGTCAGATTCCATTTACTTTACTATACGATGAAGCCGAGTCCCCTTAACCACACGGCCTAGACTCCGTTGGTGAATCACTTGAGCCTTGAACCAAAATCATACCTATCTCTTGGGTGCCTCTTTCAACGGATGATGGACGAAAAGAAGGCATCAAACTAGAGAAAGAGAAAAGCTGGTTCTCCTCTTACTGCTTTAATAACTGTATAGGTCTCGGTATCTTGACCGTCGACTGTATCGGTTCTGGTTCTTTGGTTGGCTTTTGGTTTAATGAATATCTCCCCGCTTTGCACCTTTATTAGAGAAAGTCTTCCCCTTTGTCCTAGAGCTAGAGCTGAGTTAGGACAGTAGGGATTGAGTGATGGTAGGAAACAGCGTAAATTAGGCCTCGAGTGGCATGATTTATTAAATAAACAACTAATTTTTAATTGATTGATTCCCTCAGGGGTCAAAGGTAAAGGTAGTCAACTCCCTTACTTTAACAAGTTAAAGTAAGCAAGCAGACTAATTAGATACAGGAAAGAATGGGGAAACTACTTATGTTATTCCCGAAGTAAGGAGATTACGTTTCAAAGACAAACAACGGAGATTGGATCTCTCACCGATAAGATGATTCTTTATGCATAAGCCGATTGAGAAGGAGCGAAGCAACTTTTGCTCATGAAGTTTTTCAAGTTCCTACTTCCCCTAACGGACCATATTTCTTCTCTGAAGCCTATCAACATTCCTATTCTTTCTCATGAGATCTCGGAATCAGACTGATTAATGGGGATACTTTCGATGAAAGCAGTGCTAGTCTTTATTTACTCTCGAGGTCAATGAAATATAGATTCTTTCGTTAAAACGCTATCCTCCTCACCTATAATATAAGATTAGACTGACCCTAAGGACCCGCACTTCATACTAGTTCTCCCGATCAACAAGCCTATTCTGACTTACCTTGAGAAAAGCGCAAGCGACCTCCTTCTTTTCGTTCTAGTGAGAAGAAAGGTAAGGGAAAGTAGTTTACTTGAACAAGTAAGGAAAGATCTGAAAGAAAGCTTTCAACTGGTGAAAAGCTTGAGAAGGTCACCGACTAAGCACTGACTCGAGAGCAAAGCTCTTCTTCCTCGACTTATGCTATTTATGATCCGACTTGCATTAAGCATCTCACTCTTGAGAGTACACGACATCGGAATCAGACTGATTCGATACGGTGTGAGAAACTTATTTGTTAGCATTCCCGAGGTGAAGTATATTATTTATTATATATATTATGGATATGTAATATATATAATAAATAATATAAAGCTAAAAAACCTTTTGATGTGCCCCGTAGCAGCACCTTGAAAAAAGTACCAAAAAACTATTTAATCTCACCATCATCCGACCTCATATTGTAAAGGGGAGCAAAACAAAGAAAGTAAGTAGTTTATCCTGAATTCGAAGCGGAGACAGTTCTGGAGTGGACCTAGTTTCTACAGTAGCTGTTGATCCATTTTTTCGGTAGAAGAGATAGCAGTGGGGACATAGTGCATAAACAGCAGCAATAGAGCCCGCGTAGGAGACAGCATTCCTTCTGGTTAGATAATATTAAGACTAAACGGCGTCGTCAGCTTGATGGTAAGATTGTTGATGGCTCAGCGGGCATGGGTGATCCTTCTGGTTAGATAATATTAAGACTAAACGGCGTCGTCAGCTTGATGGTAAGATTGTTGATGGCTCAGCGGGCATGGGTGGCACAGAAAAAAGCGTGGAGGGGGGGAGACAGCACAAATTTGAGTAGGCTCGGAGTTGGGTGAGGGATAAGAGGCAATGGTAATTGAGAAAGAAATTCAGGGTCGGAAAAAAATCCATAGCCCGTTTACCTCGAACCAGTGGACCGGGGTAGAAGTGGGGATGCCGCGGCATCAGATGCGAAGATATAGGTAACGAAATAAGTCAAGGTGGAGAAAGTAGGTTGATTCATCAATATGGGACCATCCCATACCATAGGAAGTTGCTTCTTGGAATAGTAACGAAATAAGTCAAGGTGGAGAAAGTAGGTTGATTCATCAATATGGGACCATCCCATACCATAGGAAGTTGCTTCTTGGAATGCCGTCGTTCAAGCACAGGCTGACCACTGATTCAATCTTCAAACCAAAAGCCAGATCTTGCAAAACAACCACGCAACGTCCGGATCTGCAAGAATGGCTATGTAGATAAGGGGATCAGCGCTATGATCGCTTTGAGTTATGCTCGAAGTGCAACATGTATGCTTACGTGCGAGACAAGAATGGCTATGTAGATAAGGGGATCAGCGCTATGATCGCTTTGAGTTATGCTCGAAGTGCAACATGTATGCTTACGTGCGAGTTGCTATTCGGCCGTAGATCGAGTTCTGGGCTCGAACTACCCGAGTGGTATTTCGTAACGTAAAGCTAGTCTCCTGGCACTAAATTTAGGATTTTTTTCATTTAGCATTTCGCTCTCAACGAACGCATGTTGCATCGGAGTCTCCCCGCAAGCTACGCCTTTATGAGCTGAGCTCACTTTGAAGTATTCTTCAATCGTACAATACATAAGGGCGCTTCGGAGTTACGACGCTGAGACGCTAGAAAGGCATAGCCAAAGTTCACTAATGAAAGCGATGCGAGCTATCATAGAACCGGGCCACGGTCTTCTTCTTCCGAATCCTAACAATTCAATCCTTTCCTGGATTAGGAAAGGCTAAAGGCTGCTACCTTCACCTTAGAGTCCCTCCATGATTACTAAAACACTCCAGAACGGCTCCCTCTTTTCAGTCTATCAGTCAAACAAGACTAAAGACTGCACACTAACATAATATACGGTAAATTTATATACCTTCGGGAATGGATCGAAAGTCACCAAGTTCGGAGTCAGACATCCCGGAACCACCTAATCCCATCCATAGGCACTTAGTCAGAAGGATAAGGGGACCTGGTATGGCATTGCTCTATTGTAATGGAGTTCGGTGAACCACCTAATCCCATCCATAGGCACTTAGTCAGAAGGATAAGGGGACCTGGTATGGCATTGCTCTATTGTAATGGAGTTCGGTGCGCCGGGCACACTGCTTATCCGCCATCCGGAGGTACCGAATCAGTGCTATCACCTACGAAGAAGTTCTCTTGCTTTATGAAGAGCAGGAAAACAATCAGGTAGTCAGGAAAGGCAGAAAGTAAGAAAGGGTGGAGCCTTAGTTACCCGCAGCTCAAATAGCCAAGGCCTTCACATTAGAAGGGGGAAAAGGAATAGTAAAGCTTGTTTGGAAAAAGGAAGCATTCATACTCGACCCGCGTCTGGACGCCCCTTTCGGGCTCACTTCCTGACAACCCAGCCCACAACAGGAAATGGACAGGTATTGACAAAAGCCGAAGCCTCTAACTATTTATATTTTTAAGCTGGGTAACTGGTACCCTTATCGGAAAGGGGGTTTAGTCTACCTACCTCCGCAGCATATGGCGGGCTTATAGGGCGCTGGTCTCCGTTAGGCTTTGAGTATAGGAGTCTAGCGATGGCTTCATCCACTGGTCCTACCATGGCACGACTTTCTTCGCGCTTGGCCTTGAAATTTCGAGGCATCTTTCCCAAGACAAGAAGCGGCGTCGGATCCCGGTAGTGCGCTTACGGTAGTACGCCCAGAAGAATGTCGTAGCCATCGTGTCCCAATCGGCCACGGAGCGGGGAGGAATTGCCATATACCATTCCAGCGCATTTCCTTTAAGAGAGAGGAAACTGCTTTAGAAGCAAGGCTTGATTGGTCGCCGAGTTTCCACAACGGGCCGTAAAATGGGCACCCCTTTCCGGCGTACATGCAGAAGTTGGGGATGGTATAGCTGTCCGGATACCATTCACTATCAACCCATTCTGCGTACGGTGGCTGGTAATTAGAAAGGGCCTGAGCATGCTGCGCATCCGGCCCATCTAAAACTTGTAATCGAACCCGCCTTTCTCCTGCTTTGAATGCCGGTCTATTTACGAGTCCACGGCCGTCTAAAATCGATAGAGACCTTTACCTCATTCTCAGCCCCCCGTCTCGGGCTATTGCGACCTTAGCTTCGGCCTTCATCTTTCCGGTCTAGATCAGAGGAAGAGAATAGGGGAATCACACCACTGGCCATACCTATGATTGATGGAAACCGCTCCCCTGGTACTGAAATTCCCCTGAAGATTGAGAGAAGTTAGCCTCCAACAAGGGAATGGATGACACCAAGATTCTTACTGATTTGGAAACTAGATTTGTCCCCGAAGACTCTTCTTTTGAAGAAGTCGGTTGACTACTTTCAACCAGACAAAATCATCTGATTGACCGGGCCGACCTTAGGCTTGAAAACCCTACTCCAGTTTGGCGAAATGGACGTTGTTCGGACTCCCACAAGGTAAAAATAAATAATTAGTTAATGAATTTTACTAAAGTACTTATAGCAGCTGCACGACAGTAAACGGATTCCAGGTTTGTAACTGAATATACATTGACCTTGGAAAGTTTACATCGTCAAGATCCATCTCACCGAGGAAAGAAGAAATAAACGAACAGTGGAGTGAAGTTGACTGCCCACTCGAGTAATTCATGCTTAAATAGCCAAAGGCGAGATAGAAACTCATTTTGAGTCATACCATCAGCGCCTAAAGCATGGCTCGATCCCACACGCATAGAGAGAATATATCCTACTCCATGCGGTATAGGGGAGTCCAAGACTTGCGACTCTTGCCAGAAGTCAAACTCCTAACAGGGGAAGACGACCATTGACATTGAGGTAACCACCTGAAGCCAATATCCATAGGAATGGTGAACATAACAGGTGCGTACCTTTCAGCAAGCGAAATACACTTGTCTCTGAGCTCCCCCAGTACTCTATCGGGAGATCCAGACGATAGAGGTTTTTTCCCTCACTTAAAACGAAAATGAATTTTGATATGGGGACAGGTATAATTTAACAATTTGGTCAGCCTTATCGTCACGACGCCTCATCATCTTACGATGAAAAGCAGGTTTATTCCGTGGTAAACCAAAACGAGTAAGCGAGATAGGGTGAGAGTCAAAGTAATTGGGTCGAAATGAGCGTCTCCTTTGCGAGGAGGTTTCGTTGCTTTCGCGTGAAGTGAAGATTGAGGACCTGCAGACGGCAGAATTAGCTTCTCTGTTAAGAAGGATTTATCCCTATTTGTTTCATTCTCAATGGTTGGTCGGTTGGCCGGTGTGGCTTTGAGGACACTTACTCACACTTTGTTGCAAGCAAGAAGCTACCTTGTCAGGCTTAGCCCGTAACTTAAAAGTAGAAAGGTTATGCATGCAAGTAGAACAGTTGGATATAATCTTAGGCCTACTGCTAATTTTATTAAGAGGATCAAATTTGTATAAAGGCTCAGATCTCGCTTCCGGCTCCGGAAACAGATCTGAGTGGGGTTTCTCAGCTCCAGATGAGGCCCCTACGCTCGAGGATGAAGCCTCATTCCGGCTCGTCCCTTGCACCTTTAATAAAGTTTGATAGAACTAAAGCTACATCTGATCTGTTAATAAAATTAGATGTTATATCTCTTCCTCGGAACAGGTGAATCATAAATTTTATTCACCGAGGAGAGCATAACGCTTGAAAACACGATTAGGATAGACCTTTTCCGCGCAGTACCACACAATGAAGTTGATGGCAAAGCGCGAAGAGCGGCCAAGAAGACAGGAATTCCAACGGTTGGCCGGTTGCAAACCAAGCAGTACCACACAATGAAGTTGATGGCAAAGCGCGAAGAGCGGCCAAGAAGACAGGAATTCCAACGGTTGGCCGGTTGCAAACCAAACGCCAAAATTCAAGGGCAGATTCTATTAGGATTACTTGATAGCCGCCTTAGCCTAATATAGAGGATAGAGGGCTGAAGATAAAAGATCGATTTTGTTTCATCGTCGCTTCTTGCCTTCGTAAGCTTTAGTAGTTTCTCTCTTGGATATAGTTGGATTGGAAGAGTAAGCCTGCTCCTTCGATATAGTTGGAGAAAAAAGGGTAAGCCCACCCATTACTATCCTAAGGCCTTCTATGGGGATCCGGCCGAGCCCGTTCCTGTCCAAAAAGAATTCCCCTTTTTCTCTATCTACGAAACCACCAGTAGAAAGGTGAGATCCATGCCACACTAAGAAAGAAAAGCCAATGACCGATGTGAATCAGCCTTTCCGACAGGAATATTCATCGATCTTACCCCAGAGCTGGATAGATTAGGCAAGTTTGAATTGTCATCAACACCGGAAACAGCACAAAAGATCAAAGCGGCAGAAGAGAAAGGAGCGTTTTCTTCCCTAATAAGAGGTTCGCAATACAGAGACTAGTTTTGAAGTAGCTTGGAGCTTCCAGCTTCCGCCAATTGCCCTTCGGTTAGCTCTTTAGGATTCAACAAGCAGAGGTGATACACTCACTTCAAGCCAAAGATGAGATAGTGCGCAATGAAGACCAATCCGAGTTTATTTACTTTATGATTTATGAAAAGGGAGAAGGAGAAATGCTTGAGCTTTACCCTTACTTACCTACGTCTCAATCGTGCTATAGTGAAAGCTCTAGGAGGGAAATTCAATAGGTTAAAGGAGCATGCTTGAGCTTTACCCTTACTTACCTACGTCTCAATCGTGCTATAGTGAAAGCTCTAGGAGGGAAATTCAATAGGTTAAAGGAGCTTTCGCTCCTCTCCAACCAGTCGAGTGGCTTTCGCTCCTTCTCGAGCTGCCTAAGAGGGCATTCGATTCCTCAAGTCCCAGATGTGTAAGTAAGTGGGGCACCAGCCTTTAGGCCGCAAACAGCTCCCGCATCAACAGGAAAGAGAGCAGCGGATCTTGCTAAGAGCGCATTCCCTCACAGCGGATTCTTAAGCATAAGCAGCCACTCAGCAGTTGAAAGGCCGACAAGACCGTAAGCGCGCTTACTCCGGAAAACAGCAGCTAAGACTGCTTATTTCTTGTTCACATTCAACTTCCTTAAAACAAAACCATGAGCAGAGTGCCGCTGAGAGGACTTCTTCTTCTTTCATCGTTCCCATAGTTAAATACTTTAATCTTTATTCTCTTTCATCGTATATGGATTATATTCTTTTTCTTTTTATTCTGTTTAATCATTAACGATTAAATAAATAAATAAAGAAATCGAATAAATAAAAGTATTTAACATAAAATCACTATTTACTTAATATCCAACTCTTCTTTCACCTACAGATTCAGTCTTACGGTTTTACGCCCTTAAGCTAAAGCAACGTAGTTCATTAATGCATGCTTACTTTACTTTTGTTGGTTGAGGGTCTTGCCTTTCGGAAAAGAAGGGTTATATTATATATATCATATGGTTGCGCGGGCACGTCCAACCGTACCTTTCCACTTGCCAGTTCAAAGTCTAAAAGCCGGTCAATAAGACAGATCCGGATCCTAGTGCTTTCGAGATGGTTCGATCGCTAACAAAGACAAGCATTGGAAACAGCAGACTCCCAACAAGCAACTCCAAGAGCTCAAGCCTAAAGCCAGCCTTATAAGGCGCATCCTCATTGCTCGCGTAAAGCAAGCGTAGGCTCGAAGGCCGAAGCGCGCTAGTGCTCGCATCAATATCACTAGCAGCTCTTGAAGGGGTCCTCTTATCAAGGGAGGACTTAGCGTCCTGAGTTCTTGGCTTCATTTATATATTTCCCCGGCTTCACCATACTGTATTTTGCTTCGGCCTGTTCTCGATTCAGCTTCCCATAAGATGTCTTATGCTTCCTCTGCTCTGATCTTGGCTCAACAAATCCGGCCGTGGAACTTGCTTTCATGAGTTAAGGATAAGGAGCGGCTACATCAATGTCCCTGTGGAAGCTAGAAGGAAGTACTCTATAAGGAAGATTTCTTCTCGGCAGAGAAGAGGGGACAAGCTCTATGCTTAGCCTACCTCGTAAGAAGAACCCTCAAAAAACTAATAAGGAAACGGATAACTTTCTATATTTATGCTAATAGAAAGTAAAGTTATGATGATCTCTTTTCGTTTACTGAAAGCTGTGTACCGAGTTACTACTCGACGCACCTCTATCAATTCATTCTTTGCCTTTGCCACATATCCTCTTTCTTTTAAGCGTCCATCAAGTCTGTAGAGTTCAGTCCCGCTAGAATTGATCCAATCTTGTTTGGGAATTGCCTGTGGGAATCCCCTTCGTTACGGTCGATCTTTTCCTTTGCTTGGGTCCACTGTTCCTGTTCTGGTTGTTCCGAAGGTACGAACCGAGGCTATCTCATATAGCTATAGCTGCTATTGATACATCAGCTGCGGATAAAATCATTCTACAAAAAGAAAAGCGATATGCTTAACACAAGCTTTTCTTTTTTGCCTGCTCCTGGAAAAGAGGTGATTCAATAGACAAGTCGAGCAGAAGGGAAGAGCTTCACAAATCCTGCTGTCAATAAAAAAGGCTAAGAGCGCTTATTTAGCTTCTAGCTCGTTAGGGATTCCTAAGACTAAGAAAGGTAATGCCGTATACTACGACCGGAAAAAAACTATTTACCTCTATCTAAGGTAGTTTACTTACTTAGTGCTTGTACTAAGGGGCGTAGCGGGAAGGGATTACTTGCTAAAGGAATGCTTGCACAAGGTTTTTATTCCAAGCCAATAAGAGTATGAACTGAACTAGTTCCATGGTATGTGGGAAGGTCAAAAATCGGTACAGTTACAGTCAGAAAATACCATAATTAGAGATGGGATAGGCAGTCCATACAGGTTAGAATGCAAACGTGCCTGCTGCGGATTCCCTCGAAGCAAGGCTCATACTCGATCAATAGATTGGGGATTGGAAGAAAGAGACTTAAACAGCCTCGGGTAGGTTATGAAATAAAGGAGCTATTAAGCCTTCGCTTGGAATAAAAACCTATCAAGGAAGTCCGGAATTATTTCGCTCAATCGACAGGTAGAAGGAGTAGCAGGTTTTTTCTAAGGAGATATTTCATAAGAATATACAGATCGGATTCTAGCCGTGGGAATAAGCCTGACAACTGCTCTCCTAGTCCTAGCCCCTGCTAGAGGAGGAACTTTATCCCTATCCCAAGAAGGAGTTCTTGTCGCAAGTAAATAAGAGTTAGCAGGGCTAGAGCTCGGAAGCAAGGTTTTACCAGTGAAGGAGATAGCTAGTCTTTCTAATCAGAAGCTAGGTTTCTAGAACCAGTAACTGAGGTAGGACTATTTAAGTTCGATTCCTAGTTGAAGCAGAGCCTCAACCCAAAACAAAAGGCCGGCAAGCTACTGCGTTCCTCGAAAGCCCGTCTCTCTCCATCTCTTCTCTTCTCTTTGCTTCTAGGAATGAGGAAGGGCTTTGTATATTGAATTGCGTTCTATATTCTTTCTTTTCTCTCCTTTTTTCTATCGATATGGAAGACTTTACTTTGAGTAAGGAGCTTGTCTATCATATCAAAGACTCTCTTGTCTTTTTTAAGAAGTAGTTCTCTATTCTCTTTATCTCGATCGTGCAGGAATCCACACCTCTATTTAAACTATTGGATCAAACTATAGCTATAGTTAAGAAGCGTTTTGTTTTGATAGTATCCTCGCCTTGACTTTCTAGAGTGAGATCGAGACCTGTATCTAGTCCCGGATCCTTCATAAGTGAACTTCCTTGTCCGATTCTCTATCTAGTGGATATTTTATGTGCTTTGTTGCCGGGGATAAAAAAGCATCCCTTACTGAGTTCTGTCTTTATTCAATTCTCGTCTTGTTTGCTGCGAAGAAAAAGAACGTTTTCGATCGTATCCTAGACCTGCTCTTCGAACTGAGTTCTGTCTTTATTCAATTCTCGTCTTGTTTGCTGCGAAGAAAAAGAACGTTTTCGATCGTATCCTAGACCTGCTCTTCGAAAATTGAATTTCAGGGCTAATTGATGTAGCTTGAATGTCGGAGAATCTACTTCCGCACCTTAATTTAATAGCTAGAGCGATGGCATGATCTGTCTGTACAGCTTGTATTCGTGCTACCTTAGCAGACGATTCGATAGCATCTGGAAAGAGAATACGTTTTTTCCTTTTTGTTTGGTCCGCGGGGGCTTTACAACGATTCTTCTCTTCGAAAGGAGTGGAGCTGACATTGTTGTGATGATATCTATTGACATTGACACCCTTTCTTTGAATAGGGGACCTTGCCTAACTGCAAGCATTGGCTGTTAACGTGTCCTCCGCATGCGCTTGAATGAGCTTGTTCAACAATGTGCGCTCCTTCTTCCTATTAAGGAAGGGCGAGTCCCCCGAAGATGGCCTTTTGTAAATTACTTTTCCCAAGATCACAAATCGTCGGGCAAGTTCCCTCCAGGCTCTATTCTGACCACGAGTGGCGTACTCGGGTATGAACCCGTCCTTGAGGTAATTGTAGAAAGAATAAGACCATGGTTTTCATAGTCCTCGTAATCTTCTTCGTCTTGACTGGTGATAGGTCATCATCTTCCAACTTTCGAGAGTCTTCATCCAAGAAGATGAATGAATCCCGTTCGACGGAAGGGCTATCTGTGGCTAGGATGTCCAATCTCTCGATGACAAGCGACTCTGTGCTTTTTTTGTGTACTAGCATGTGTACTAGAGCGGCTGAGTATTCATTCCATAAGGACTAGCGAGTCAGCCAAGCGATTGTAGATTCTCAGAACATGGGTGAAGATTCTCTCCCTAAAGCCCTTGATTAGGTCAGATGTTGATATGAGGAAAACCCTATTGGATAGAGTTTAAAAAAAGGCCTTTGGTACCTCTTAACAGTAAAATGAACTTATTAAACAACAGCAATCACAGCTTTCAAAATAGCAGCAGATGAAATAGCTGCCTATTCCTTCACAATAACCATGGCATGAGATGTATTTTCCTTATTAGAAAGCAAACCGAAGCTGCTCTTACTGTTCTCGTAACCGTTGATGGAGGAATTACCGCTCTTACTCTATCCGCTGTTGGGACTGATTCCTTTCCTTCTGATGTGGACAAATAGACATCCGCTGTTTGAGAATGAGTTGTGAAAGAAGAAGCTGCACATAACACATAAAGGCAGGGAGTAGCACTAGTCTCATCTCAGGGCATGCCCATAATCGGATTGATGGCAGAATCCGCAGCAGGGCAATGGAATAGGAAGAAATGGGGCGAAGTGACTACTGCAACTATCGGTGGTATATAAGAGCTCTTAGAATAGCTTGTGCCCAGTTAAGATACGAAGTTAAAAAGTATGCTAGAAGACTTTGCACGAATAGGTATAGATTCAGATGCGGGATTAGCCCAGAGATGCCTTCCTAAGCCCAAATTACTGGATTTCCTGCTTTCCTGAACCGGATTGCACTGATCAGATTAGGCAGAAGAAAGATGCCATATAAAGAAGAAAGCCAGATAGCGGGAATTAAACCAATATTAAATAAGAACCAAAAGCAGTTGTTGAAGCTTTAGCTCTAGATAGAGAGCCGGAAATAGGACCCTACAGGACCGGCGTCCTTATTTACATATCCTTAGCAGGAGGTGAAGATCAAGCACATCGTGACGGAACGGAATGATAAGTAGAATCGGCAGCGGAGGATATGAAATAGAAGCATTCCCGTCATCAGCATCTGAGTCATTAGTTTCTTCAGCACCAGGGCCCATAGTTGTTCCCCTTGAAGCAGCACGTGTTGATTGAGATCGCGCTTCTTCCTAGAGGTAATTAAGAGGCAGGGGATTGAGTTCCAGGAGCAAAAAGGGTAAAGTCGGCACCTTTAGTTGACCTCGTTAATTGAGAACCAGAGCCTGTTCAAGCAAATCCGATTCAAGGCGCAAAATAGAGTTTCTTAATAACCAGCATCCTCACCAGTTCCAACTTCCTAGCAGGCCGGCGTCCCTGTTCTGGTATGTGATATCCCCTAATGAGGTGCTGTTATAGTTCCTAGGAGTGATGTTCCAACATCCCTTCCTGTCCCAGCTTCTTTTCTCGCATCGCTTAGTAAAGAGTAAGAGCTTCCGAGAAAGCCAAGGATCCGAAGTATAATATTTCTCTACAAAGAAACTTCTCTTCCTTGCTGCTTTTTAGATGCTTACGAACGAAGTTCTACTATGTCCAGCGCAGATCGTTCGTAGCGTCCCAAAAGGCCTGGGCGAAATTCCCAGTCTTAACCATGAGTATTTCCGGAAAGAATTCTGTTTAGAAAAGGAGCGATCGAAGCACCCTCACTATTTAGTGATTCGGGATCCAACTCTGTTGTTCTCACCTGCCCTGTCATGTCTTAGGGATCCAAGCCTTCTTTCTTTGCGCTTCCTGTGCTGGAGGTAACCGTGTTTCGATACGCAGCATCATTTTCAAAAGGTCTGGATGCCTCTTTTCTTGGTTGGTTCCTTTTCTCGTTGAACTCTATGTATTGCTCTAGCCGTTCAAGTGGGTTGGGCCGTCTCAGCATTGGTTACTAAGACGGGCTCGGCTCTTGAGACTTCTGAGGAAACTTCAGCTTCTCCATGGCTGGTGTCACTTCCTTGTCCTCCAGACTGGGTCGTGCGGCACTCAGCACGCAGGGTTGCATACAGCACTGGGTTTGCTGTAGGGGATAGCTGTTTACTCGCAGCTTACTTCAAAGATATCTTGCATCAGGGTTTTTAGGGACTGACTGGACGGTTAGAGCGTTAGCTTTATCCCAAGATGGAGACAAGAACCTTTCTTATCCTTTCTCTTTCTTCCTGACTTCCTTTATATTCTCCTTTTCAAGTCAGAACCTCTAGCAAAAGAGATTCTAGCGCGGGTTACTATCACCTTGCTTACTCTAGCCTTTTAACTTCCCTGACCCTTTCAGGATATGGAAGATCCCCTTGGACGGAAGGAGTCACAAGCTTACTTGATTAGTTGCTTAGATGGCTTGCTTCTTGAATGCTTGTCAATCGGTATTCTATATTTAATTTCTATATGATGTGATGTTGCTAGTTCAATCTGCTAGTTAGACTAGTACTAGTAAGAGGAGCGAAGCAGCTCGAACGAATGTGAGAGGAGTGAAGGTGAATGAATCCTTGTTAGCTAAGGAATGTTTGATTCTAATTGGACACCCACCCATTGTCCAGTTCCGGTACGTAGACCACACAAATCCTGCCGGTCACGGTGGGCGTGGGCAGGTTATAGATAGAATACCACTAGCTCAGACTCATCATAAAAGAAAGAACCCCAAGAATCAATCCTTCCAGTTCTGGCAGTTCTGGCATAGTGATAAGGTCTTTCCGTGTCGTGCCACCAGGCTACTAAGTTTCCTTACTGCCCATTGCTAGGCTAATCCGATGCATTTCTGCTTATCTTGGATGGGCTAGGTCAGAACTAAGAGCATCTCGTTCTATTCCTTCTGCAAGCAAGTCTGTGGAATATTGATAGGGATTTTTAGAGACTCTCTGTCTCAAGGAATTCCCCATCAATATGTTTATCATCCTGTTGTTGCCATATCTGTTGCCGCTGTTCTCTTTGCAATTGAATTTTCTGTGGGAATAACTGAAATAACCGTTGTTCAAATAGCCGTAAGCGGTGGTGGTGAAGTCAGTTAATCAGACTCGGTTGTGCTAGAATCTGCTGTGGGACTTGAGCTTGTGGCATATCGATAATATGAGTATGCATCGAGAAATATCACTTTCGATTTCATGTCCAGATGAAATGCAATTTCCAACTAATGGCACTAATAGATCTTCCTCAATAGGAAATGAACTTCTAAGCTGGCTAAGGTAAGATAATACTGTTATTGCAATAACAGGTCTTTCTGGTGAGTGAATAAGAGCTCTTCGTAACCGCAGCTAAAGGCTTAGCCTAGCCCTAAAGCAAGCAAATGACATATATATATAGTAGGCATCGCATGCCCTTGCCTTTTTGCTTTTATTACCTTCTTTTCTTCCTTTAAAGCAACTGACATCCATGTAGAAGAAGGTTCACAGGTGGACAAAGAGGGCTGTCCCTTGGTTTGCGGCGAATAGATTGTCGATCTTTAGCCAATAGCAGTAGGAGTAGCTGGCACTGGCTTTCGGGGTATCAATAATACATATGCAATGTGCCTCTAGAGCATCTACTTGACCCGCCGGCGCGAGGGCCTTCCCCCTCTCCTCAGATGTCCACAAAAGGAATTTACAGTGAATCCGATGACTTTCCATCTAAGACATGGTAATTGCTTTCAAGGGCTAGATGCTGCAAGTGAATCAAAAGTAGAGAAAGGGTAAGCTCCTTATCCTACTTTAAAAAAAGAAGATTCCAGCCTCTTCTGCAGTACAGTTAGTAGGGAACTTTTGGTAAAGCCTTCCCTTCAACAGGCGAGAGGTAGAATCCACTCCCTGAGAAAGAAGGAAGTGCTTGCGCCTTTAGGAATCTTGCGCTAAGGCTTGAAATTCATTCTTCAAGGCATAATCTTTCGTGACAAGCGGAAGACGGAGGAGCAGGCAAGAAGAGCAAGTATAGTGAAAGTATCCTCATGGGCCAAACAAAAAGAGGTTTAGCCCCAACGTAAAATTAATGCATTGATTCAAGGGGTGATTTACTAACCTCGTGTTCTCATCCACTTTAAGGTCAGGTCGAAGCAAAGCGTTTTCCTATTCACTTGTACGCTATCCTTCCTGACCTTACCTCGACTCTACTCTCCAAGCTCACTGCTCGACGCTCGCCTGACATATCGGTCTGAAGTTTCTTTGATCACTTAGGGGTCATTAAAAAAGAGGGCAATCTTTCTAAAAAAGAAAAATCTCGTAATATAGTTGCAGACAAGAAAGTGGCTGTGACGTGAATTGCATTGTGCTCATCAACGTGTAAGCTGCACCATACTGAATGAGAGAATTACATTCCCTTTCAATTGAGATATTGCGTATGATAAGAGAAAGGTTCCTTTTTTTCCGGTATGCTGCTCCGCGAGCAAGGAGCGATAGAAGCTAGTATTCTGTAATGAATAACAATAGTCTGGTACTATATGGGAATCCTACGCCTAGTGATTTACATTTTATGGTAGATGAGAGTCTGTCTTTCTCTTCAAGTACCTCTTCAACTCTTTCTTCAACTAGGTCGGACGCGCAAAGCGCTCCACCTGAGTTAGACCGCTTATTTAGTGAAATCTGCGAAAAAAGCGCAGAGTTGGTTCGACTGAAAAAGACCCCATTACCGCCGGAGTGGTGCATACCCGATCTTATTCGTGCTGTAATGGGAAACGATGCCCTTCAAAGCCCTGGGTATCTCAAAGATACCTATTATGATCTCGTTTTACAGGGATCCACTAGTTGGTTATTCGGGGATCTTTGTAACTTTCTCGATTTAATCAAGTATGCCCGCTAGTATGAAGTGGCTGAGATGGGTGGAAGGATATAGTCTTCACCGCTTTCTTTCCTTTCATAACGGAGGGCCCACGTTAAAGAGATTGGGCTCACAGTATACTTCAGGGCTGGAGTGAAGAGCCACAAAAGCACCTGTCAGGAACTGTATAAAAAGGACCGAGAACTACATATGGTTTGAGACTCACTTCCTTGAAAAGAGGGAGACGAGTTATGTAGGCTGTGGCCGTTCAAGAAATGTAGCGGTTGCTCGACCAAAGCCGGTCAAAGAATCGATTATATGCCTGATATTGCCAGAAGACCGATGAGACTTACCAGAAGTGAAGTACAGAAGAGCAGGAAATTGCATATTTTGAATAAAAAACTTAAGATGTTCATCTCCAAGCCTAGCCTACTCTGTTCAAGTTCTCGTTTTCAGATAGAGAAGGCGTGGTTGACTTTCTGCTAGAGGGCCTTCACGCAAAGGCAGACTATTAGAATAGACCTAAAGAAGGATTTTAAAGCACCTAAAGTTCAGGATAGTTATCCATTCAATCTGGATAATAGAATACCCTTAGGATAGATGGATAGGTAGAGCCCATACTCAAACTCTAAACGGAAAGGCTTCCTTAGCTCTAGTTAAGGAAGAGCCCTTACCCCTTTCCCGATTCAGGAAAGGCGGGCTCGGGTAAGACTAGGAAATTCTATAACATCCTGTTTTATCAACAACTATTGTTTACAAAGGTTTCTGGAAATTACATAAGTGGTGGTCGAAATCATTGATGTTTGATCATCAGTTCAGTACTAGAATTTTCCTGGAACCAATCGGCACCTATAGGCTTTCCATACTGCAAATCTGAGTACTCGATAGGTAATGGCGGGGTTAACCGTCCGACATCGCCGACCTCTTCGGAGGGGAAGACTGTACAAGGGGCAGCTCTTCCTGTAGGGAAAGGACCATATCATGGGTTTAAAGTTCTTGGGTATTTATTAATAGTCATAAGCCGTCCTTCCTTTTCGGACTGATTCTTAAATCCATACTTTGCCACCACAAAGGGAGAGCCCCTATTCCCCTTTCCTGAATCTTTCAAGGGTATCTTTTCGTCAAAAGGAAGAGATGTTGAAGTTTCGCGGAAGTCGCTGCACCATCCTTGTCCAGTAAGGGGGTCATCTGATGGAGAGCAAGACGCAGGAATCGAGAGACAGGCATTGGAGAAAGCTGGGTGCGAGAGACAGCTCCAAGCCGCTATTCCCCCTTAGGCATCTCTATAGCTGTAGGGTGGGATTAGACGCTGACGCTCACAAGGCGCAGCTCTAAGATTCCTAACACAGGTGAGAAAATAGAGCCTTGTTGGGTGGCCTGAAGGTTGGCATGCCATGCGTGGCATTGGCCGATGCATTCCCTCCTCACCAATAACAGTGACTTTAGTTGGGTCCGACGCCCATGGAGCGAATGCTGGGGGAGAATGAATAGCTGTCTGCTGGCCCATCCGAGAGGAGTAAGAGGTCTACAGCGTAGAGCTCTCGGTTCTCGATGCGCGGGGGGAGCGAAGTGTACGCTCTCCCTTCCTAACAGTACTTCATTGCGAAGGAGGATATAGGCTTTAGTAAAATTCCAGACGAGGATGACTGAGTATTCTGAGTGGGAGTAGGAAATCTAGGAAAGACCTTGATCCGGAAGAGAAAATGAGGAAAGTACCATCTAAAAGAGAGAAGCTTCAATTCTGAGTGGGAGTAGGAAATCTAGGAAAGACCTTGATCCGGAAGAGAAAATGAGGAAAGTACCATCTAAAAGAGAGAAGCTTCCTCAGGGGAAATGCCAAATAGGAGCTGCCTCACACTCTTCTGTCATCAGTACGAGACGGCGGCCACTGATCCGGTAAGTCGGGTAGCTCCCGATACTGCCGCGGTCGCTGGATAGTTTACCGGTGGCTATCCCCTTAGGGAGCGATACCCTAAGGAAGCAGCATGCCTAGACGAAGACGGTGGCTCCATACGGGAGAATGTAGGCACTAATTGAATTGCGTTCTACCTCCTTTCACTAAGGAAGCAGCATGCCTAGACGAAGACGGTGGCTCCATACGGGAGAATGTAGGCACTAATTGAATTGCGTTCTACCTCCTTTCGAATTTTTAGAAAGGAAAGGAAGTCGCGATTTTATAAATCGAACTGATCGGATAACTTGGGAGGGAAAGCAAGTCCCTCTTCGGAAGGAAAGCAACTCTCTCTTAACTGCTTTTAAGGCGGTTAAGACGAACAGCTTCCTGAGCCGAACGGGACCTCCCGGTGGTGGACCAAGCTGAGGCTTTGGCCCTCGCCCCTAGGGGGGAGCTTTCTTAAGAAACTAAAGTGAACAGGTTCCTAAAGATATAGTTCTTCAGTTTGAATCACTGTCGAACTATACTATAGGCCATCGTCTCATAGTGGGAAGCGCCGCAAGCCAGTCAGCACACCATAAGCCACGCCTGCTAAAGCGGATGATCCGGGTTTTATTCCTTATTCCAGGTAAGCTTTCATAGTATAGGATGCATGCAACAAGTTCAAGTCTCCTTCTTTTTCGAGTGAAAAGCTCGTTTTAATCATTCAAAGCCTCTCCGAGGAGGTCCCATTCCAATGAGAATCAAAGGCAATCGGGAACGGGTTTTCATCTCCCCTTTTTGTTCTCGTCTAACTCCTCTGAGAAAGCAACCTTGTACCGAGAAAGCTTCACCCAGTAGCGCCCTTTTGCTTTTCAAAGCCGGGCCGGTCACTGTTGCCTAAGGTCGATTTCTTCACTCAGGGTTTGATTAGAGGGAGTGGGACAGGAGGGACATCAGTCTCAATGCCAAGAAGGAGGGGCATCAGTCTCTTTATCTAAGTTAAGATTGGCCTGATGGAACGACCGGGTTGTAGTTGAACCATCTCCGGTGAGAGATTTGGTCAACCGAGTCGAAAAAGAAGGACCTTGCCCATATTGATATCCCGAAAAAAGTCTTCCAGTTGCATATCTTCCCCTCCTCTCCTTTCAGTCGAGTGGCTATCGCTCCTATGGTTTGATTGAAGTTTCATACTCTCTCAGTCCTAGCTGGAATAGACCAGACTGGCTTATACCCTACAGAGTGGCTATCGCTCCTATGGTTTGATTGAAGTTTCATACTCTCTCAGTCCTAGCTGGAATAGACCAGACTGGCTTATACCCTACTAGTTATACAAGAGAAAGAGCTGCTTCAAGAAACCTAGGGCAGATTGAAGTCCCTACTCTATCTCTTCTAACAAGAAAGGGCCTTAGGCTTTAGTCTAGTCAAATACGAATTGAGACAGGATAGTCCTGGGAAAGCATCTATCATAAGTAATATTTTTTACCACCTTCCCGCTACCAAGGTTCAAGGAATGAATGAAGCTATGATCCGATCAACTTCATTCTCTCGCTCATAAGTAATATTTTTTACCACCTTCCCGCTACCAAGGTTCAAGGAATGAATGAAGCTATGATCCGATCAACTTCATTCTCTCGCTCGCTCTTTCTATTTATCGTTTAGAAAGATGACACACTTGAACTTGACTGATTCTAGTAGTAAGAAAGAAGAATCAGAAATCATCCATCTCATAAGCTTTGAAAAGCACATTCTAAACAAACGAATGCTATATGCTTAACACAAAGAAATCGATTTGAAATTCCGTAAGTAACCTGGTGTAATGCATTCGCCTTTGAAGATAATGAAATAGGAACAACCGCGCTGGTCGTAACGATATTCGGTAAGTGTACCCCCACATGCTTTCCCTTCGTTATTTTCTTCTCTTAATAAGTAAGTGCTTTCGGCTCTTCTCTAGGATCAGAAGGAACCGCTATAATGACCCGTGGTCGCAATCTCCTTCTCTTCGGAATACTTATTATTGGGTTGATCATCTTCTTTCGATGTATTTGTTTGCGTAGAAAGTCCCCGCTTCTACTTTTGCTTTTTTTTCTAAAAATTTATTTATTCATCTCGTTATTTGGATTTTTTCTTAGACTCTATTTATTTTTGCAGTTCAGTCTTTATTTGCTCCCCAGTCTTGTAATCATGTTTGGGGTGGTTGCGGGGGCAGGGCACGCACTTCCTCTTCCGGCCCCTTCCGGGCCATCAACCTCCTTCTCAGAAGATTCTTTCGGGATTGATGTCCTCCTAGAGGCATGGACTCCGTCAACGGAAACGGGCACGTCGGTGAATCAACCGGAAGCTGGACGTGTGCCTCCTGCGAATCCAGGCGCTCCCCGGGGGGACGAAGCGGGTCCTTATAACCCTGCCACCCACTTTCCGTATCAACAGGATGATGTGGTTGGGGGGGATTCGGTTCTCTCGATCCAGCGGAGGCTCTTGACAAAATGCGTCAACCCTTCCGCCGAGGAGATTGAATTCTCCCGCTTTGACGCGGAAGATCGATTCCTCGTCAAAGTGGAAATAATCACGCACATGTCAAAGTTGGATCCGACGGGGGATTGGGCGCGGCGAGGGGCTCGCGCTCTCGATAATCCTCGTACCGCCACGGGGGAGGAAGCGTTGGAAAAACTTTATGCCCTATTGAACGATCTATATGAGGGCGGAGTCAAATCCGAAACCTTTCGCTCGTTACAAGCCAAAGTCCCCCGAATAGGAGACGAACTCGATAGCCAATCAGAAAGGTAGTATGGTCGGTAAGGAAGCGCTGCACACTTTTTGCGTTTTGTATGTACGTTACTCACAGCTTCTTTCTTTGTATAATAATGAGAACGTTCTATTTTATCCGCGAGGGCCCACGTTAAAGAGATTGGGCTCACAGAATACTTCAGGGCTGGAGTGAAGAGCCACAAAAGCACCTGTCAGGAACTGTATAAAAATGACCGAGAACTACATATGGTCTGAGACTCACTTCCTTGAAAAGAGGGAGACAGAGTAATGTAGGCAGCGACCGTTCAAGAAATGTAGCGGTTGACCGACCTTTTAGGGTAAAAGAATGAAGAGTAGCTAAATGAAAGAAGGCTGAATTGCTACGAAGGCTAATCAGATAGTGACAGCATTGGTTGAAATATGTACCCTCCCTATTCATTGCGGGTTGGATCCTTCCGCAGTAGAATCTCGCTTTACAACAGGTATGTCCGAAGTCCCCTTCTAAGCCAAGCTCTCTTTTCTATTCCATTTGCAAGCTCTTTAATATCCGGGAGTTGCCTTTCCCTTTCCTCGCCTCTCCTTCGGTCTCATTTGGGATTGAGTTAGCTAGGGCTGCCACCCTTTGATCGTGCATCTTCCTTACTGCCTTATTGGGGCATTCATTCTCTCATAGGCTGCGAGCGCACTAAGTCTTTGAATCAATCTCTTTGGGGACGCGAATCTCTATCTAGCTTGGGAGCACCTGTTCTGTAAGCCATAAGGAGTCAAGCACTAAGTCTTTGAATCAATCTCTTTGGGGACGCGAATCTCTATCTAGCTTGGGAGCACCTGTTCTGTAAGCCATAAGGAGTCAGTCTTATTCAACAAGCCCTTCATCCCAAGTTCTGAGGTAAGGATCTCATTCTTGCTATGGAGGAGCAAGCCACATGTGTTAGAGATTCCTAAGCAATAATCATTCTATCTACCCTCCCCTACCTACTTTAGGGCTTATGTATATATATAGAAGAGCCCTCATTTGGCCTTATAGACCTTCCTCTACTTATAGAAAAGAAAAGCAGAGACAGACAAGAAGATGCTTCTCTCTTTTATTACTTCAATTAAAGTGTCCAGTTGTTGTGCTTAGAATCGATTCTTTCTTCTTCAATAGTAATCAAAGTTTCTCTTAAACTACCCGGCTTAGGCTTTGATTTCAGTTCCCAGCCAAGGTAAATAGAAAGGAGGAGATCCCACCACCCAACGGACTACTAGCTTAACCCGAGAAAGAGAAAGACAGGCTTTTGATCCATTTCACCAGCTGTAGGACTGGAGCTGATTCCAGTAAGTCTCGTACTATTGAGCAGTTCTGGAACACTTTCTACAGTCAGCTGTCGGGGATTGCTAAGTCTTTCACTTCGGGTTCTAATGTTGGTCAGTATCACGATGATGTTATAAGGTTGTTGTTGGATTCAAAGCTGAAAAGACAAGGTCTTGGCTTTACCAAGACAGAGTTGATTGATTTACAGAACCATATTGAAGATCTGACATTAGCTATTCGAGTAAAATCATAGGATTGAAAGCCGATTGCTACTTTCTTGCCTTGGGGCATTTTATAACTCTGAACACCGTAGTCCTTATATTTGAATATGGGGAAAGCTCTATAATTCGATCAATATTTTGCTCATTAAGCATCAGATTGGATAGTCTATCTTGCAGTATGCCCTTTCGCTCTAAGACTTGGAGCTCGACGACGATTCCAGAGCCGGAAGATTGAAATCGCTAGCGCCATTGTAGAAATAGCACAAAAAATCAAAGTCAAGGGGCTGATGCCCAATAGCCACAAGTAAGTCAAATGTTTTGACTATATGACAGAGATATAGCATGAAATCCAGCAAGAAAGAACAATTAGCACAATGAAACGGATGGTCCGATCAATGAAAGAGGAATTTGCTCTCAAAAGGATATCCCATTATGGAGTGAGAACCTGATATTCTTTTATCAAAAGACATGGCCTCCCCTAATGGACTTTGGAATAGATACACGAGCCACTATCTTAGATACCATCTTTCTTGAGTAGCCGGAAGAGTCACTAATAGGCTAGGACAGGAGCCTGAAGTAGACCCGCGGGGAAGAAGCCGAAGGAAGAACAATAGACCTTTCTTAGCCAAAACAGCTAGAAGCGTCCTCCCATTCTTTAATGGAATGCGGGGAAAAAGGGAGGCCCCAGCCAAGGACAAACGGGATTAGGTCCCACATTCTCTCAGGTAATAATGGAATGCGGGGAAAAAGGGAGGCCCCAGCCAAGGACAAACGGGATTAGGTCCCACATTCTCTCAGGTATGGGGTCTCACCTACTATGCCATTTCCCCATCCATCTTTCTTTGAAGGCCGAGTGAACGAAAGGATAAACGCAAGCTAAAAAACCAAACTTATAGCATTTTATGGTAGAAGAGTAGCCTACCAAAGAGTTTAGGTCAGGGATCAAAGGAGATTGAGAGGTCGCACATTCGCTCAGTGAGGAGCGAGAAGAAAGAGTTCCCAGCCCGGCCATCATCTATGTCTTAGTTCGAACCATTATTAAGAGAAAGGAACTTGACTTTGGGAAAGATCAGTGACTAGACGGGCCATCATCTTGGAAGATAGGGGGAGGGAAAGCCTTTAGAAAGGAACTTGACTTTGGGAAAGATCAGTGACTAGACGGGCCATCATCTTGGAAGATAGGGGGAGGGAAAGCCTTTCTTTTGTTCCATTCCAGGAGAAGAATGCCATGCCACTCAACCAGAGGCAGAGAAGCTGAATGGCAAGAAGCAGAGAAAAAGACAATGAAAAACAGAAGGAAGGTTGATTCGAAGGATCTCCCTTAGCCCTTCAAGAAAGCTGGCACACACGGAAAGAGACAAGGATTGAACATTAGTACTGGATTCTTGATCCCCTGATCTTGATATATGAATAGGACGGACGAAGTCAAAGACGAAGAGAGATCATAACAGGCGCTAAAGGCCAATTAACAAAGCGAGAGTAGGGATCTCTTCTCTTCAGACGGGGAGGGCTCTTCCAGCAGCTAGAAGAAAGCAACCAACAAAGCCAGACAGCAATCAAGAGAGTGGGGCAGTCTCATCCCATGAAAGGTAAGGAAGGGCTGCAGCTTTCCCGAGTGGAAGAGGTTCAATTCAATAGTTCCGACTCTGACTTTGAAGCCCGGCCGGGTGAAGAAGCCTCAGCCCGAGCTTTGACTATGACTACGAGCAGTTGGGATCACATTCGAGGAGGTCAAGTCGGGTTGAATAGATGAGTGTCACGGCTAAGTCCGGGTCTTGTCATACCATACCAACAAGAGCTATTAGGGCAGCCCTACTAATTTGTATTCGTCATAGATGAGTGTCACGGCTAAGTCCGGGTCTTGTCATACCATACCAACAAGAGCTATTAGGGCAGCCCTACTAATTTGTATTCGTCTTTGAAGACAAGAGCCCCTAGGCAAGGAGGGACTTTTGCTTATGGATAAACCTATTTGCCCAGTCCTTTTCATTAATCCCCTCTTACTTAGAGTTAGGATATAGATTAGCCTCTTCTCGTTCTCAAATCAAGATTTCAGTCTAAAAAAGCCCGTCCTTCTGCTCCTGATTCGTTCGTTGGGTCACTCTCTCTTTAGAGTCGTTTCCAGACTTTCATGAAAGAAGGTTTCTTTTTCACAGTCACCAATTCCAAAGCGGAAGGGGAGATCTTGGTTTAGCCATTTACTATCGAACCGATATTGACCTACCTAACCCTATGGATGGTTTCATAGCTTCTGTCAGGTCAGGAGTGAACGATGGAAAGGCGGTTTCAAGGAAGCCTTCCTTTTTGCGTTTACGCTTTGTTTAAGCAGCTTTTAATGCGCTTTCTAATCCGCTTCTGTAAAGAAAGAGAGGCTAAGGCTAACTAACTTACATGATTTCCACTATGCCTGAAAAGTGAACAAGAAGAGTGTTCACTGGTAGCTAGTATTGAAAGAGAAGAAGCCGTTCCTTCGCTGCTTGCTTTGCGCGCTAAGGATTAGATTCAGCCTGGTACTTCGAACGGACAGGGTGAGACTCGCGCTCCAAATCAAATAGATGGAGTATCACAGGATGCTGCTATTTTTGCTGCAGCAGAAGAGAACGAACGGACCGACTGGGAAAACCTGCTCGAATCCAAAGAGTATCGGGCAAGCGAGCGCCATACCTCCCTCTGTGATGACAAAATAGAACAAATTCTTCATAAAGTCGAGTCGAAATTTCAAAATGGGGAACTTACCATTAATATACAGGACCCCACAGATATAAGAAGAGGGCTCGAAGTCTATTTTTCGGACCTCCACGATCGCTTTCCTTTGAATAGAGCACGGTTAAGCCATCTAAATAATTTCTTAAATAGCATCGGGAACTCGAAGAGTTATATCTGGCGGGAAATCGAAAACGAAATAAAGAAGTTTTAGGTATGCCAGTGAGTAATGGGAAGCGGTGTAGTCTTTTTCTCACGAAGAAGATGAGGCCCCTATCGCTAGGGGGAAAGAAGAGTGGGTATGCGGGCTTCTTTCAACGTCCGTTTCAGTAGATATAGGGATAGACTTCAGTTACAGGAATTCGATTTTTCTATTCTCTTATTCTCTATTCTAAGGATATATTATAATAATTTAAATATCTTAAATCTTTCCGATTCATGGCTTTGTCAGAGCTTTATATCGTTCCTTTTTAAGCCCGCTACTGGTTCCGGAACTGAGCCTGCATTGGGAGTCCACCCGCTGTCAGCCATTCGTAACAAGGTAGCCGTAGGTCCAGGACCAGGACACCTGCGGCTGGATCGAATCCTTCTTCTTTGTTAGAACTTCACTCCAACCCAATCTCGACAAAAGTAGAAGGAACGAACTAAATAATTCTAATCTTATAAACTGACGTGAACGCACCCTTTCCAAAAACCCATTTGTAGCTCCACCTGGTAAACTGGGCTTTTATGGACAAGCTACTCTGGTTTAGCAAGGAAAGTAGGGGCTCTATCCCTGGTTTATCCGTTCGCTGAGCCTCATTCTGCTGTGCCCGGTACCAAAAGAAATAACCCAGGAAGTGGACCTAAAGGAGACTTCCTGAGACTCTCAACTACTACTCTCATACACAGGACATGGAAAGACTTCTACTACTATCAATACCGAGCCTCGAGCCGGGACAAAAGGCGGAAAGC
Organism: Saraca asoca; assembly: GCA_026873985.1. Classification (NCBI taxonomy): domain Eukaryota; kingdom Viridiplantae; phylum Streptophyta; class Magnoliopsida; order Fabales; family Fabaceae; genus Saraca; species Saraca asoca. Next base: position 30,897 of record JANHAO010000994.1, read on the forward strand.
TTGCTTCGCTTCCTTTCATTACAGGGTTGGATCTCTGAAACGGTGTGCCTATACCGAGCCTCGAGCCGGGACAAAAGGCGGAAAGCTTGCTTCGCTTCCTTTCATTACAGGGTTGGATCTCTGAAACGGTGTGCCTGACATATGCTGGGCATTGGCATGAGGTCTTGTGGAATAGTCCGACCCTAGCGTAGCGCACGAAAACAGCTCAGCCAGCATAGCGTACTCAGCTTGCTAACCCTAATGCAGTAGACAGTATACGTAAGAAATAAACGCCAGGAGCAAAGCGAACAACAGAAGAGCCTTACTCGAATAAGTAGACAGTATACGTAAGAAATAAACGCCAGGAGCAAAGCGAACAACAGAAGAGCCTTACTCGAATAGATGGATAGATGGCCTTTCTGATCTCATCTCGTAAAGCCAGCAAGAAAACGGATGCGCGAGACTAAGGCGCTACGGCTTTCGCTAACGCGCGCCCTTATATAGTTAGGGCCGTTGCTTTTTGCTACGGCTTTCGCTAACGCGCGCCGTTGCTTCTTGCTGCTTCAATCCCGTTCTTGTTCTCTAAAGGGGCTTATGCACTCCACTCGCTGCCTACTCTACTCGTTACCACTAAACGACGAAGCCAAGAGCGGAAGGAGGGACTTGAACCCTCAACCTCAGCCTTGGCAAGGCTATGCTCTACCATTAAGCTATTTCCGCCAGCTACGGTAGTGGCGAAGCACTACTGAGCAATTCACGTATCACTTGATACGGACGACTTCTGTTTTTCCGCCGGACCACACTCTTAACCTCCGATCGAGCTACGAGCACGAGTAGGTAGGCGGCTAGGGGGGAGGGGCGGCCTTTTCAATCAATCTCCGGCCGCTCAGTGCCGCTATTGGTGCGAGTTGTAAGGAGTCTTGGTCTCGAGTCGAGCTGGGGCGTCATTTCATTCTCGTAACGGGAGTGAGTGCACCGCAAGACCAGACAAGTTACTCCCTCGCCTCGCAGCGGTGGCATCTGTCTTTTAAGTTAAGTCATTTCCTAAGACGGCTCCTCTTATTCTACGATAATCCAAGCAGCAGCTCCACGAGTCCGCTCGGAACCAGTCGATTCCTGAGCCATTCGTTCTCCCCTCTCGGTTGGCGTTTGCCAGCCACTAGAGCAAGTAAGAGAACCTACAGTGAATGAACTTAAAGAACCGCATGACCGGATTGTACACCTTTGTGTCTGGCTATGTATATGGATGTGCATAAAGAAGGGACGGGACATCTGTCTCCCTTTTTTTTCTTTTTTTTAGTGCAAGAGGATGCCGCCTCTGTCTCTGTGTCCGTAGCCTCAGCCTATGCCTTTAGGTCTTCACCTAGAAGATCAACCAACCAATGATGTGAGCATCAGGTGGTGGCTTGACTAGAGTCCATGTCTCATTCTTCTCAATGGCCTTCATCCATGGCTTTCACCCTCAGAATACCTTTCATAGGGCTTGGTGAAAGCTTCAGACACAGTTTCAGGTTCCGGTGTATGAATAAGAACCTTAGTCATAAGAGCAAAGTTTACCTATTCTCTCTGAAATAGTGGGTTTTCATGTATCTCTTTGAACTTTCCACGAGTAAGAGGACCCTTCTATTCTCTTTCGTCTATGGTTCCTCCAGACTGAGAAAGACTTTCCACCTATCTTGGTCTCTTAGGTGGTAGCAATGTTTCATTTTTTTCCCCCGAATCTGATGAACTGGCAGGAGGAGGCTCGAGAGACCTTGTGGTTCTGGAGCGTATGTATACGGGAATGATGCGCTCTTCAAATGCCTTCTTTTCCACAGGTGTCTTCAAGAAGGGCACTGACTCATCGAAGTATACATCTCGACGGAAAATCAAATTCTTCGGGTCATATCATTTTAGTCATAGTCGGGTATCCAATGAATATAAGCTTTTCCCCTTTTCCCAACCACTTACAACATAGGGGGCTCTAACTTATGCCTCAGTTACCTAGGTATATTATATGTCTGTAAGCAGTACAACCAAAGACTTGAGTCGTACAGCCTTAACCGAGTAAGGGGATGTCCAATCCACACACCTTCAGGAGTGAATCCATTCAACGCAGATGTAGGAGTCCGGTTGATTAGGTGGACGGCTGTAGCAACTGCTTCTCCCCAGTCATCCAATGGAACATTCATCTGGTACATCATACTCTTAGCCATTTCAAGAATTCTCTGATTCATCCTTTCAGCAACTCCATTCTGTTCTGGAGTGAAGGATGTAGTAAATTGATGTAGAATGCCATTTTCACTGCAAAAGTGATCAAAGTCCTTAGATAAGAACTCACCCCCATGATCTGACCGACGTACTTTAAGCTTACAGCCTGTAAAAGGTTCTTGCTGTATCATAAAATGCTTCAAGTTTGCTAAAGGTTCATCTTTCTTAGACTTCCGCATATAAATAAAGAATTTATTCCTTATCCTTAGCAAGAAAACTCCTGCGCTTTAGAGCAAGAAAACGACTGCGCTAAGGAGCAATCAAACGACTGCGCGTTAGCGCTACGGCTTGAGCGCTAGCGCGAGGTTAGTTAAGGAGAGGAGCGAAAATCAATAACCGCAGCTACCGAATCCCTTGTTATCGGTAGGGCTACTAATTAGGAATTCATACCAGGCGAAAGAAAAATGGATTGAGGATCCTCACCCGGCGAAGAGAAAGCAAGAGAGCTGACATTTCAACTATCAGCCATTGAAAGAAAACTAAAGGAACGAAGTAACTCGACTGAAAGGAGAGGAACGAACGGGCTTAGGGCTGCTTCTGCCTCTTGGAAAGGTAGCGAAGAGGGGAGACCCCTTCTTTTACATTTGATTGAGAGAGAGGAAACCTTATTAATAGGAGTGGCCAAGCCAGGTGCGTAGCCTTCTGATAAGTCTGGTTAAGCTCTGCCTTTGAAAAAGTAACTGAGTACTTAGTGTGGGCTTTCGAACTCTCCCTCCAACTACTAGCAATCGAGCATACATTGAACTATCTGCCATCAAGACTGAACGAGGTGAGAAGATAGAAGTTGAGATTGGCACTTTTTAGATTGCCTTTTTAGAATCAGATGTTCTTCCATTCCCGGCACCAAGCCAAGACTGATTAGCTCGAGTGAAGTCCCCCAAGGGCAAGAAGAGACGAAGAAGGTGGGATCTTTTCCTTTAGCTTGGCAGTAGGAATTGTCTATGTCTAATCAAAAGGCCTAACCGCAGTATTAGAACATCAGACAGGAATGGTTGGGAGTGAAGGAATAGGCTTTGCTTTGGAAAGCCAACCCGCGAGAAGAAGGGGGGAGCAGTATTAGAACATCAGACAGGAATGGTTGGGAGTGAAGGAATAGGCTTTGCTTTGGAAAGCCAACCCGCGAGAAGAAGGGGGGCACTGAACACAGGAGCGTATACAAGGAAAAAATGAGCGCTAACCAAGAACAAAGAAGTGTACCAGTGGTGAAGGATAAAAAAGTCCCTTCTCTAATCAGCCCCATTTGCTTTGGAGTTGCTCTAAGAAGTGTACCAGTGGTGAAGGATAAAAAAGTCCCTTCTCTAATCAGCCCCATTTGCTTTGGAGTTGCTCTCCGATAGACTCCAACTGGATTTTTTGCATCCTATCCCTGTTAGCTTTGCCAACCGCCTATTCTAGTAACGTAACGTACTGGCACTGGCATTCAAGCAAGCGCAAGCATGAGGCAGCGCCGCAAGGAAGCCAGAGCCTGTGAGTGAATAACCCCAAAACCTAAGTCAAAAACAGCAGAAGAGCCCTGCCCCGGAAAACCAAAAACACAGAGCAAGCAAAGCTCTTTCCTGTTCAAATAAAGCAAGCGGTTAGAAAGAAAAAATAGCCAAGCAAGCAAGTCATGCCCCCATCTATCAACAAGCAAAGCTCTTTCCTGTTCAAATAAAGCAAGCGGTTAGAAAGAAAAAATAGCCAAGCAAGCAAGTCATGCCCCCATCTATCACGGCGCTCCGCCGCTATTCTCTATAGAAAAGAAAATAGATTCTCTCTGTTTATCCTATAGCGTAGCGGGATTTTGGGAGGACCCCACCTGAGGAGAGGGAGTGACATGAATCCACGTCGACGTTATGGATTTCAGATATGGGGAGCACTATACATAGATAGAAGCAAGCGCTACAGAGGAGAGGGAGTGACATGAATCCACGTCGACGTTATGGATTTCAGATATGGGGAGCACTATACATAGATAGAAGCAAGCGCTACGAAAGCAACAGCAATCCCTACCTACCCCAGTCCATCCCTTCACCCGGATAATGACCATTTAAGCACCTCTGGAAGCAGACAGAAAGAGATGGCAGAGTCAGCGCCTGTGGATTCAGACCCCGAAGGGGGGGATACATTAATGAAAAGAAAAGCGGAGGCCCGCCATTTGCTAGCATTATCAGCGCCTGTGGATTCAGACCCCGAAGGGGGGGATACATTAATGAAAAGAAAAGCGGAGGCCCGCCATTTGCTAGCATTGTGCTTTGGAATCGATTCTTTATCAATGGCCCACCCTTTCTTTGAACCTTGTCAATGATCGAACTTAAAGATATGAACTGAGTGCCATTTGATGAGTAACTGAGAACAAGGGAGAGGGATATGGAAAGGATGAAGTAATGAAAGAGGAAATGCCATTTGATGAGTAACTGAGAACAAGGGAGAGGGATATGGAAAGGATGAAGTAATGAAAGAGGAAGTCATTGCTAGTAGTAACGACTTGTCACGATCCATTGGTTCATATAAAATCCATGTCCTAGGTGTATCAAAAAACATTCTTTTCGCTAAGCGTATATAATAAAATAGAGTGAAAGGGTCCACCCCGAAAGGGGGTACTAACTAACAGCTGAGTCCTCTCCGAACCGCAG